>VZRU01007642.1:119234-147016 GCA_013398155.1 Pedionomus torquatus
TGGTGGTGGATCCCCCATCTTTGGGTCATTCTTTTTTTTTTTTTTTTTTTTTTTGTAGTGATGTTCTTACACAGACAAAAGCAACAAACCCCAAATAATGGAGGCCGTAGGATCAGAGTTTAGCTCAGGCTCCAAAGACCTGTACTTCGAGTATCCAGTTGCAAGAATGCTCCATCCAGTCTTTGACTTTATGAGATACCTGTTTTCTTAATGCTTTGAGATTTGCCATTTTGTATGTTGCCACATTATTAAACCCCCTACTTGAAAGACAACCTCTTATAATGCCAAACTTTGAACAGTTAGCCAGTTTGAATGTTAGCAAGAATTTCAGAAACAATTGACTGAGTAAATTGGAATATTTTCTAGAAAAAGTGAACCAAGAGGAAATTCAGAGGGGCCCATAGGCCAGCAGGCGCTTTTCAGCGAAAATCAGGCGCTTTTCATTGAGCTGAATACAACAGTGTTGTAAGTGAAGCTAAAAAAGAGCTCACATGGAGTCATTAAAGCAAACAGATGAACATCAGATTGCTTGCAGTGGGAAAAACAATAGCCCCTAGGGCCCCCTGAGGCTAGCAGGGGATATTGAGTTGTATACAGAAAATATGTCATTGGGCAGTCAAAAAATAGATCCCCCGCTATTAAGCTTTATGCAACCCCTTGCTATAATAAAATTTTGTTTGATCAATAGGATATTTCATTGAAAGGAAAAAGAAACAAAGCTCCAGGTGGATGAGGTTGAATTTTGAGCTCTGTAAAGAAACAACTTTTGAGCCAAAGAAGATGATTGAAGGTGTTGCTTATGAGGTCCGAGTATTTGCTGTTAATGCAATAGGCATTTCCAAACCAAGTATGCCTTCAAAGTCCTTTGTTCCTTTAGGTAAGTAATCAAGAGCATAGAGATAGGTATGCATTCAGAAGGTTATCATTAATAGATTATTGCAGCCATCTAATTATATAACTGTGGGTCTTGTGGCACTTGTGTTGCTCAGGACCTTTATTAAGTGCTTATGAAGTATTTTAAGATTAACTTAAAGACTAACTATATTAAGTTCATCAATACCTTTATTACGTGTTGCATAAACTATGTCTGTCCCTGAAAGATGTATAATCTTTTATAAACAAAAACCAAGGATGTATGGAAGAAAAATGCTGCACTATAATAAAAGAGTGACATACTATATATAGGTGAGCCTGATATGGTCAATACTATGGTCAATATGTTTAAAGGACCAGTACTAACATTTCCATGTTTCTGTGTATCCTAAGTACCTCCTGAGTCAATAGAGTCGAACTATTGCCAGCCTAACTGGCAATTCAGAGAACTGATAAAGACGATGGATTATAGCCTTGCTTGTTTTGAGTCCTTCTCCTGCTATAAATTCAGTTGCTGGCTTTTGGCCAAAAATGATCAGGAAAGGTAACCAGAAGTCAAAAGACTATTTGCCGGCTGGACTGTATGAAAATGAATCTTTTCTTTCACATTTCACTACATCTGCTTTGCTGCTACACAGTAGCTTGACATTCAAAAATGTACAAGTATTCAGAAATAATCCATAGATTTCAGTTTGAAAAAAAATCACAGGCAGGCAATCTATCATAAAGTAGAAATATAGGGGAAAAATTAAGTGAATTTGTGCAACGTTGCAGTCAATTATATGATAAGATATATATGAACAGTCTCTAATTTCACTCCATGCCTCTTGGATCCCTATTAGCTGAATGAGGGGCTTTTTTTCCCAGAAAGGGAGCTTATATTACCAATATCCTTTCGCAGACAATCCATGTTAGTTTAGGTCATATTGCACTATTTTACGTGTCACCGTATTGCATTATATTAATTTAACAGCTAGATACCTCGTCATTTACCTAGCGTCAGACTAATTTGGCAGCATTTAAAGAAAAAAGAAACAGATTTCCAAACTACTGTGACAACCACCAGTCCCTGTAAAAGTGTCTTGTGGCCAGCAAAGGATCTAGCCTGCCACCTGATAGTCTGACGATGCTAAATTAGAAGAATACACACCATAAATGTAAACCCTTAACGGTAACCCACTTTTCTGCCTTCTTCACACTGTCTGCCCGCTTCAGCTGTTACCAGTCCACCAACTCTCCTGGCAGTGGACAGCGTGACTGACACCTCAGTTACAATGAAGTGGAGGCCACCAGACCACATCGGAGCAGCAGGGTTAGACGGCTATGTTGTAGAGTACTGCTTTGAAGGAAGTAAGTGACAACGACTGTGGTATGTTACTCATAGTGAAAGTAGGTGAGACTTTCTCCTTTTTTTCTCACTTTAAGGCAGAGACTAATCAGTCAGAAAACCTGAAGCAGCAGGGCTGTGTTCAGGCTTCCTTTGATTTGTATTCCACATCCTGCCCCTCAATTGCAGTTCAACCCCTCTTAAATTTGATCTGAAATCCAAATTAAAACCCATATAATCTGTTGTAGTATACCATTTTAATCCCCATCCTCTTTTTTTGAGCTAAATGAAGAGTCAATGCAGAAAAGAGTGGATGGATGAATTATTAGGAAATAATGAATGGCTACAAGTATGGTCCAAAAATATTTGCAGCTTGGCTGAGTTTTAGGGACAGGAGGTCCTTAGTGTGATAAATCACTATCTTGACATACTACTAATTGGCTACTTTAAGTGCCAGTTCCCAATATTGAGGACAGGCAGCTTTCCCAACAGCTGGCTGTAGAAGTTATCTAGGCATGCAAAGTTCATGTCTGGGTATTGAATTTCTCTGGTGTTTCAGTGTAGTTAAATGCAAGATCTCTCTGTCAATCTAAGACATAAATACATACAGAACTGAAGGAGAAAGATAAAGATATAAGAGACTGAATAAACTTATGAGAGTAAAAGAACAAGGGATAGGGAAATATAATTTATGTTTTACAACTTAGAGTCTGTGGTGATCAAGCAGCAGAAACTTAGTATTTTCCAGCAGTTTTTCTTCTGAACAGGCATCAAATGAATTCTATTTTCCAAAAGAAAAATCCACCAACTCCCAGGTAAGTATCATATAGACTGAAGTGGTATGTGCAATACCCAGCTTCTGGGGACCAGGGCCAATCAGTGGGATTCCAGCAGTTATATGTTTGGATGAGCGAGAGACAGTTCTTTTCAGCTCCACCAGCTGCTGCTCTTAACTGCACTGTAAATCAAGCGATGAGTTGGGCAACTTTTTTCATAAAGGCATTTATTTCAAGGAAAGCTTTTCATGAATGCACTCCACAGCCTGGAGACAAGAAGTGGTGGACAGAACTTGTCATTCACACTGTCACGTGTTTCAAATTCAGACAATCCAGGAAAACAGTAGTTCGCAAAAGTGGTCAGATACCACAGGAGCAGAGTGCTTTCACTCATGCAAGTGGAAGAGGGAATGAAGAAGAACAATGAGCTTTTCTCAGGAGCACACAGCATCTTGTAGTGTTGAGCAGAATATCTGTCAGAAGCAGGAACAGTCTGCAAGAAGCTCAGAGGTCTGGAGAAGATTACCTGAAGGCAGACACAGCTGGAATGGTAGGAAGGGTTTTCCTTCTATATTGGGAGGGAGCTGCGGGAACAGCTCAGAAGGAGTAAGCATGCAGTCTTACATCAAGATGCAGCATTCCTTTAATGTTTCCATTGCATGGGCAAGATGTATGGGAATATAAAGGGGACTGTCTTGTATGTCTTCACTAAATGTGAAGACTTCAGCGTAGCCTGTATATTGTGCTCTCTTTAGCACTTGTAGCGTGGTAGGGGAAATCTGAATATGTCACTGTCATAAACTCCATGACATCACAGGATGTGACTTCCAAAATTAACGCAAACTATGATATTCAGAAGAATCTTCCAAATCTATCTTTTAAGGACTGTTAGACAGAATATCATTGAATAGCTGTTGAATGGAACAAATTTACTTTTTTTTTTTTTTTTTTTCCCCGCAGATAGGTTTAAAACATAAGAAGATACAACAAAATGGCAGTCAAGTCTGTCATTTTATTGTTACACACCTTGGTTAAAATACAATGGGTACAATGTATTTTACGGAGCTTTCTGAGTGTTTATGTATATCTATATATGCCTCCTATATATGCATATACATCTATATATACACAATTGAAATGATTTATGTATATATGTTATGAAAATGGTTAGGAAGAAGTAAGCTAAGTAGAAAATACCAATTAAAAAAGATTCGTTATTGTAATATACATCCTTTTCTCTATGTTTAGTCCTTTTTTCCTTTCTTGCATTATCTCAGTCGCTCCTTTTCTTAGTCCTTTGAGTGCCTGTTCTACATCAAACTAATTTCTTCTATACTGTTTAATGACTCATTTTAATTCCAAGGTACTTTTTATGACTGTCTGTATTCATCTGCTGTTCTTTTAGTTATCTGTTTGTACACTCATTTGTCTTCATCTTCTCCATTCTTTCATCACTGTCACTGAAGCAGTTTTAAAGAGGGCTTTTTTTGAGACTTCCTTAACATAACAATTACTAGGAGAAATCACTATCTGAAAATAGAAAGAATCTATATATAATTTAGAAGAATCATATACCTAAGCATTGGTTTGCCTTCACAAAAATTGGTATTTGTCTGAATCTCATAACTTGATCAACATGGTGGACTCTACTAGCACCTGATAGACAGCTCACTGTGTATATTACTGAACTGGAGTCTCATCATGAGTTATCTGGATCAGGCATTTCATAGGTGGGGATAACGTGAACAAAGAACTCACCCTCCCCGGCCTAGTTTACAACATCTGGCTTGAACCTCTTGCTGTGGTGGAGTAGACCAAATCTTGTTGACATGGGAGAAGTCAATTCTTAGTAATATATGCTGCTGACTTGTTCTTGTTTGACATTTCAAGGGTAGTCTGATGAGTTTGGCCCTAGTTTTCCCTAGGACACCATATTTATCTGCCTTTAAAGGGTTATCATACCTGCAGATGATCTCATTTTATAGCTAGTTAACAAGTGCTTTGGAGAGTCTCTGTTCGCCGAGATCTTTGTCATGTATTCTTCCATGACCACGCACAGATACTAGAATAGTATTTGTACTATCCTAAAAATAGGCAAGTCCAGGATTCCAGGAAATCCAGGGAACTCATAGTTTTGTCCAGGAAATAAAGCCTTAGTGATTACATCATAGCTGTCACCATATATGATTTTGACCTTCTTTCATTTTCTTTCTATGTTGCCTTTAGCTAAATGTGTTCTCTTCCTCTGTTTCCCCAAGTTTTTTTCCAAGACTTCTCTTTTTCTGTCTCTCTTACTCAGAATGCTCCTCTGAATTTCTTCACTCTTCTATGATGTGTTTTCTTCTCCTCCTACACTTTCTCCCATCATCATTTTGTTTCATTTTCCTCTCTTCCAAATCTTCCTTTTGTTTCTTTCTTTTCATCTTTCCAGGGCTGTGATAATGCCTAAAGAAAAATCTCAATCTCATCTCCTCCTCTTCTTCTATCCTTTATCTTTCCTGTGAGCATCATATATAACTGTTCTTTGATCTAGATGCTCTCTTCCCATCTCTTTCCTCTCTGCAATTTCCCTAAATATGGGTTCTCTAAATCTTTAAAGCCCAGCATCTGTCTTTGCATACTTACTAACAGGAATTGCTAACCACTGACAAAATGCTCCATCTGTGTGAAAGTGGGTGTCTCTGATTAATTTTAAAGATGGATTCTCACAAGGTATATCGACAGATCTGTCTGAGGAATTGATGGAGCCACCTTTTAACCTGGAAGGTACAGTATTCAACAAAGGGTATACATCTTCTTTAATGAAAAAAACCCCTCTCTTGATAGAAGTAAAGATAAATTTCTGAGTGTGATCTTTAAGGGCAACAATCTACAGAATTCTCAGTAGTCTGCATGTAAGGGGAGAGGGGCGGTGTTTGGGAAACAGTCATTGATTGCAATCCTCTTCTGCTAGAAGCTGAAAGAAGCAACTTGAAGGAGAACTTAATTCCTAAATGTAAGACCCACAGTTATGAATATGTACCACAGTACTGCCTGCTGAATCTTCAGGGCTCTCTGGCTTATAATAGTTCTCTTGTCTTCTTTGCTGATATTACAATGCTACCTTTATATCATGTGGAAGGTATCGATACTGTCTTGCTACTGCATAAATCTGACTTCCAAATGTCAAGGTGCCAGCAGAGTTAAAGCGATCTCTTTAGAGGACAGGGTGGAAAAGAAAGTATTGGTTTTAGCTGAAGCTTTTTGAGAGACTGTACTGTTTCCATCACTCTATGGATTAGATGTGACTGCCTGGGGCTAGCATAAAAAAATCCAAGAATGCTGTAATTATGGCACAGCCTTCCTTTTTTAAAGGCACCAGGAGCGATGGTATCTCATTGCAATTTCTAAATATTCGGTATTTCTCTCATCACTGCGGTCTCAGTGGTAGTTTCAAGGGTACTCAGAACTGATCTAATTGTGATATTACTGAAATTAATTATAAAATCCATTTTTCTCCAAGGAAGCTGGTAAAGCTATGATGAGTGCTTTTAGAAGTACCCTCTGTGTCTCCCTTGTTTTCCATCAGCTGAATTTAAAGACTAATGAGCTTTTAGAATGTGACAGAAATATTCTAAAAACATTTATTTCTCTAAATATAAATATATAATCAGCATAAACCCTTAAAGGTTTGAAACATTTTCCCTATGTATGATTAAAGTGAATCAATATCACCTTATAGCGTAATTAGGAAAACAAAACAGAGGCATTCATCAGAATATAATGAATCTATTACTGTTCTGCAATTTTCCTCATAGCAGCAATGAACGTCTTTATAACTCCCTGTTCTGGTTTGTCCTCCCCTCCTCTTTTTCCTAAACTAGCCGATGAATGGATCGTGGCTAACCCAGAGTTGACAGACAAAACGAAGTTTACTATCAATGGCCTGCCGACGGGCTCAAAAATCCTTGTGAGAGTAAAAGCTGTGAATGCTGCTGGTGAAAGTGAGCCCAGGTACCACCCACAGCCTATTTTAGTCAAGGAAGTGATAGGTAAGATCCTGCTGCCTATGTTCACCCACAAATACGCTCTGCTTCCATACCTAGTTCTGTTTTTCAAGGCTAATACTTGTTGGAAACTGATGATACGACCTTACAAAGCCATTGTACAGTGGCTAGAAGTTATGAAACCCTCTTCAAATTTATTGGTAATTCTTTCTGTTTGTTTCATTTCTAAGCCTTTATGGCTCAGCTTTTCAAGGCGCTCTTTTTTTTTTTTTTTTCCCTGCAGAATTTGAACTTGAACTTGATGTAAAGTTGCACTAAATTTTTGGACTTGCACTAAATTTCTCACCTATTCCTACCACTATAACATTTTGTGTTACAAAAACCAATGGTCTACTACATGTAACATTGTGGGACCAAGAAATTTAAGACATCTCACTCATTAGGCATTTCTGGGAGTTGTGGACCACAGAGTCTCCTATCTACACTGGTGCCCACCAGTACTGCCTAAGACAGAAAAGAAGATAAATGTCAAACATGAGATTTTGGCTTTTTTCAGAGCCTCCAAAGATTCGTCTACCAAGACACTTAAAACAAACCTATACCCGAAGAGTTGGAGAAACTGTGAATCTTGTTATTCCTTTCCAGGTAAGAACTACAAATGCTGTCAGGAAAATACCACTTTTTCTTATATTGCTGCTTTTTAACTTCTTTCTGTGTAACTTTTGTCAGCCAGTGAGATAACTTAAGCAGATGTGGCAACACAGAAGTACAGAGGTGCCTGAAAGCTTTTACTTTGATTTCTTAAGAAAATTATGTTAAGCAAATAATGGACTGGGTAACTAGCTTAGACTGATTTGTCACCTGTCATCCAAAGGACACTTATAAATCCTCCCAGTAGACATTACATGCAAGATAATCGCTAGCATAATGCAAAATGGCTACACCAGTGGCAGACAGATATGATAGCAAGGATGGAATTACAGCATTTAATCTTTTTCTTGTCTCGAGAGAGGAAAAGGGAGAAGAAAAAAAAAAGAAGGAAGAAAAAAGAAGAAAGAGAGTTTCACTGTCTCCCATAGAAACTGCAACTTTTAAATCCTTGTGATCACAGCTACAATATGACTCTTTCCAAGGACACAGCACACGTTTTCTCACAGCATGGTGCTAACCTTCATTCCCATACATTTTACAACAGTGACTGCCTCTCTACCTGAAGGTTCCTTATTCTTTTGAATACAAGAATTACAGCAAAATTCATTTCTATTTAATTTCTGCACAACTAAGGACACTGTGTGGGCATAATCTGGCTTCTACGAGGCTGTTGAAGACCTAATAAAAGCTTGACCAGCGATACACTGCAAGATACATTGCTCTTGAGAAATTAAAGTCATTTTCTATGGTTATTCTCTGAAATAAGGCATTAGAGGTGTGAGGTGACCCTTTTCAGACAGCATCTGCAAATTGTTTGTCTCTGGAAAGCAAATGCCAGAGTAAAGCAAGTGGAATTCACTCTGACTTAAGTACTGAACTTGGGCACTACTAGGCCCATAAAAGTGGCACACAAAAGATGTCAATCCAGTCTAACAACTATTCCAACTGGTTTTGCAATTAAAGAAGAGAGTTTGGGATCTCTGGAGGTTTAGTCCATTGCTTTCCTCTTTTACTGGCAGTGTAGTGAGTGCAGATTCTTTCAGAGGGTGAAATACTTTGTTATGCATTTTCTGGATTTTTCTCCTTTTTTTTTGGTGTGTTTTGTTTTGTTACAAAACCAGAAATTAATTGTCAAATTTAGCCAGAACTTGTAAATATTTCCAGTATCCTGGAAAAAAAAAAAAAAAAAAAAAAAGAACGAATGCTATATTTTAGGTGAATTAATATGATTGTATCTTAAATGTTAATAATTCTGTTTCAGTCAGGGAAAAATGGGAAATAAGCCCAATTTTCTCTTTCACCCTTTTCTCTCTCAAAATCATACATGAACTCTTTTCTGTCTCCTTACAGGGAAGACCAAGGGCGAAAGTATCATGGCAGAAAAATGGTTCTCCAATTGACAAGAACCAAATTAACATCCGTAACACTGAAAATGACACTATCATCTTCATCCGAAAGGCAGAAAGGAGCCATTCTGGAGAATATGACATGAAAGTGGAAGTAGAGAACCTGGAGGACAAAGCTACAATAGATATTCAGATTGTTGGTATGTTTTGGGAAACGGAAATAAATGTATGCCAGAGAAGCATCCAGCTATTTCAAGGCTATAGGAAAGCAGAGGAATCCCAAAGAGAATCTTTCTCAATAGTGATAACTCTCCATGTCAAATTACTTGGCTATACATTTGCAGTCACTAAGTAAACCTTCCCACACAGTGGCAGATGCTTGTTGCACCATGTCAGTCTCTTTTTTTTTTTTTTTTTTTTTGGTTGGGTTTTTTTTTTTTTTTTTTTTTTTTTTTTTTTTTTTGTTTGGTTGGTTGGGTTTTTATTGTTGTTTGTTTGTTTGTTTGTTTGTTTGTTTGTTTGTTTTTATTTTTTTTTAATTTTTTTTCACTGTTCTGCTTTTCTTGTCTATCCAGAATGCAGACTTTTTCCAGTTGAGTGGGTCTGTAGCCTGAAATGGTGGTAAATTCATAGTAATTTTGTCAAAAGTGCAATTTGGAAGAAATAAGAAATATTTAAAGTACATGAAAGTAGGAAAGACAGACAAGAAAACACATTTACTTTTCATTTTTACCAATCTAATTCTGACATGTCTTAACTTTGAAAAGGTCTGTTTTGCAGCCTGAACTTTATTTTGACATACGTTTTGGCACATGCATGTTGTAAGACAAAGAGAGAAAAATCAAACTAAGTGAAAGATAGGACAGAGAGAGAGGGAGAGCAAGCAAACAATGGAAAATGTCAGCTGCTATATTTTCATTACAGATCGCCCGGGCCCACCAGAGGTTGTAACTATTGAGGATGTCTGGGGGGAGAATGTAAATTTATCATGGAAGCCACCCAAAGATGATGGCAATGCTGCCATTACTGGGTACACCATTCAAAAAGCAGATAAGAAGAGTATGGTAAGTAATAAGGAGATGTTTACAAGGCTGACGTACTCACAAATTCCCTGTATTAGAAATAAAAATCCTTACATGCTTAAATTGATGTAGGTAGACAAAGCATTGACTCAAAGCAGTCAGTGCTCAGAAAATCTGCGAGGCATCTCTAAAAATTCTAAAAATCTCCTGTTCACTGCATCTAAAGCCTAAAAATGGAAATGTTTTCAGATGATGCCAAAAAGGACTTAAAAAAAGAAACAAGATGTGGATTTCAGGGATGTCATTCTGTTTTTTTCTTTTGTCTCAGAAGAGAAAATAAACCCCAAAAATATTATTATGGAGTCAGTAGGTTACTACTAGAATCAAAATGTAGTGCTGTTGTTTTCAAACCTGTAACATCACAATGGGTAAGCCATTGCCACTCCTTACTAACCATGGCAACCTGGTACAGATGTAACTCACAAACTGCTTTGAGACGTACAGATGAAAAGTGTAATATAGAGATGTTTATTATTTTCATGACACTGACATGAATTTTACACTTCTTTAAAAGACAGTAGTTGGATTCTTAAATGTAATACTTCCTGCATATTTAAACATTGGACATTTAGGACAATATTCTGGGAGTAATTTTATCTAAGGGAAACCTCTTGTCACACTCTCCACTTCCCACCCCATCCACTTAAACAAGCTGATCTGCTTCATGTTCTGATCAATTAATTCTCCCCGTGCCACTATTTTCCATCCTTAATTTTTCATTTCTCTTCAGACTGTAAGAAGTGACAGTCTCTGCACCGTGATCACGACAATTATGTCCCCTGTCTCTAAACTACTGTGTTAAGAAGAAAGCAACAGTAGTATCTAGAGTCATGGATCATTCAGGTCATAGTGTCCCCACATTCTCTGTGGTGTTGAATTTTGCAATTCTGGCACAGATGGCTGCCTACAGAAAAGTGTTTTCCCAAAAGGCACTTTGGCTCCTAAAGATGCCCAGATATCAGTGCAAACTGTGGCACAGCGAACTCAGCATAAGTTCATCTTTAGAAAAGCAAGAACACTATGTAGGGCAGAGTAAAGAAAAGCAAAAACATTGCCGTGCTTATATTGCACTTTGTATTAACTGCATTTTTAGCATTAAACTCATTCAACTCGGATTGTTAGTTAAGTGTTATGTACTAGGATAGAAATCACACATCCTGTAACTGCTGGAAGATTAAAGAGCTACTACCCTCCCTCCCCATCCGATCATTTAGATATTAGAGAACCACCTGCATAAAATTACATTTCTCGTGAACATTCAACCTGTGGAACAATCAGCACATTGGCCTCTTGTGAGCACATGTAACTGCAGAGTAGTACATGCCCCTACTTTTCCCATCTGCAGCAGTTCCTTCTCTGTCAACAGTGTGGATAGACTAGGAATGAAGGAGCCTGCCTTGCCTTGCACAAATGCAACCTTTGGAATATTTTATTTCTTAAAACAAACCCTCCTGGCTAAGAGAGTGTAACAATTCAATAGGATTCACTTTCCATGTGGCCTTCACTGCTCAGCAGTGAGCTCTCTGGTATTCTTGTTATTGCTCATTTTGGACAGAATAACTACTTATTGCCAGCTTTGCTATTTTTGTATCCGTTAACATTTCCTCAAAAGAAAAATGTTACTCCCAGGAGCTCGATGATTCTTCCAAAGAGTAAATGGCCAAGGGATACAGAGGGGAAGCTCACTCTTCACGTCTGTGTCTTTCAGGAATGGTTCACAGTAATCGAGCACTACCACCGCACCAGTGCCACCATTAACGAGCTCGTCATCGGAAATGAGTACTACTTCCGGGTCTTCGCTGAAAACATGTGCGGCCTCAGCGAGGATGCCACGATGACCAAAGAGAGCGCTCTGATTGCAAAGGATGGTTAGCTAATGATCCATTCCTTGTCAAAAGGGAAGGGGCGTGTTTGCAGGCTGGAAGGTGATTAGAGGGAAAGACCACATCTCTAAAGCATTCAGATGCATTCCTAGCCCCAAGGCCGGGTACAGGTAACAGCTAGGACATTTCATTATCAGGACTTCTTGGTTTGTCCACATAGTTCATAGCTGGTTTTTAAAATCATGAGTGGGACATTTTTCCCCGTGTTCTGACATTTTCTACATTCTTGGATCTCAGACTTGTGCCACCACTGGCAGATCTAAGTCAACTAGAGCTGGAAGAGGAATAAAGATGTTCTTCTAGAAATGGTGGATCACTGCCTCCCGGTGGAGACTTGGTATCAGCTGTGCAAGTGCTCCCCTTCATTTAAGGCAAGATCCAATAAATAAGCATAACTTCTGCTTCACATCTCTTGCGGATGGAGCTGGATAAATTCAGCCTTTGTGGTCAGGAATGCTGACATTTAGGAAATTGTCAGTTTGAAATGGTACTGTAAACTTTTAAACAAGTAACAACAATTAACTGCCTTTTATGAAAGGGAAATTCTATGAACAGGCGATTTAAAGGAAGAAAATCAAACCAGATCACCTCAGTTTGTCTGAATGAAAGAAGGGAATACATGACTGCTGTGATGCAGAGGACAGACAACCTGTGCAACCCACACAGACAGGCTGAAGGACTGAAGGCCCAGGGTGCCGGATCCCACTTCCATTATTAAAAAGAAAACCACTTTTTGGTTTTGTTTGGAAAGAAATGGTATCACAAACAAAAGAATGGCCATAGGTATTGTTTTTCATCACCACTTACTTGCCCTTGTCATGAGAGCAAGTAGCAGGCCTAAGCTGCACTGAATGAGTTTGGATTAGCTTTTAGTGAAGCAAAGATGTTTAATGATACCTGTGCAGAGGAACAAATGCCAATCTGTCCAGCTGTTTTAAATGCCAGCTGATTTTGTGGGTGAAGATGATTTCTTGATGGTTATCTCCATTGCTGAGCAGGGATAAAGTGGGAGTGAGAAACTAGATTTTACTACCACATTTTCCTTGTACAGAAACTGCATCCGTTCAGGTATCTGTATTTTTAGTGCATGAACGATATGAAGCAGAAAGAAAAACGGATTTTCAGATACAGAGCCAGTTTGTAATCAGAGCAAACTGTGAAAACTAATTTGCAACTGAGTGAACACAGCTTGTCAAGGCAGGCATCCTGGAGTACGTCAGTCAGGATCTGTCCTGCTCTGTAATGCAGGGCATGCAGGCAGACACAGAATAAATCCATGTTACTTCACATGCCACCTACTGAGGAAACAAAGAGGAGTTCTCCTACATCTATCCTACATCATGACCCAGAGCTATTGTCACTTTCCAGGCTCACTTCCAGCCTCCCCTACAAGCGCAATTACTAGAGGCAGGTTGGTACCTAAAGCAGTGCAGATCAGAACAGATTCAGACTCTTTGCAGCTTTTTTTAGATGCTTGGGTATTTAGCTACGTGCCGACACCCTTTTTCAAAATGCTTTCTTTTCATTTCGTAGGCAAAGTCTACAAATACCCAGTTTATGACGATTTTGACTTCACTGAGCGGCCGTTGTTTACTCAGCCTCTAGTCAACACGTTTGCTGTAGCTGGTTACAACGCGACTTTGAACTGCAGCGTTCGGGGCAACCCCAAGGTACAGCGTAGCTCATAACCCCATCAGTTAAAACACGAAAGACATACCTGACAAAATAGCGTTTTTACTACTTGTCTCACTCACAAGCCAGGCTGAAGGCAGAAAGAGTGATGTGGGCTCTGGGAATACCAAATAAGACCTACTTACCTGTGTTACAGGCATTATAATAGTCACTATATCCACAGATAAACCAGTGAAAGGGCAGAACCTCAGGAAAAGTCTGGGCTATACTGGGGCTGGCACTGGCAGCAGCTGCACAGTTAATATATCAGTAAAGGCTGTTACTACAAAAATCACTAATTATTCCATAAAAATGTTAATTATGTTTTAAGAAAGTGCATTGCAGGAATACTCTGGGGACCATGCTGAGTCTCAGACCCACTGTGTGGCACATCTGGTTTCTTTTGAGTTGTGTCTTTTTGTGACCTGTTTTCTGTTGTGAGAAACTGGACTGAACTATTAAAATGAGAACTGAAGAGTGTTTAAGAAGTTCGCTATTCACAGCTTCTGACTATACAAATTGCTGTGAAAAAAAATAGGCTTTTCTTATTGACATAGAATAATCTGATGCTAAAAGCTATTACTCAGATGTTTGCTATCATTACACAGCTCCTCTTATATTGATAATAGGCTTATATTTATGACTAATTCTGTGATAGGAGCTGCACTGAAAAAAATCTTGCTTAAAAACAGATGCATGATGCATCCCATGTATACATTTCAGTTAAGAATTACAGTTTCCTTTCTATCACTGCTTTATTTATTTTGTACAGCTTCTGGATTTCTCAACTTTAACTGAACATCACAAAAAGTGGTAAAATATTTCAGTTCATAGGTTTGTGCATGTGGGCTTTCTTTTGTTTCTACCACAGCCCAAGATAACCTGGCTGAAAAACAAAGTCATTATAATGAACGACCCAAGGTATCGCATGTTCAGTAACCAAGGTGTCTGCACCTTGGAGATCCGCAAACCCAGTCCCTATGATGGAGGTACTTACACCTGCAAAGCAGTCAATGAACTTGGAGAGGCAGAAGTTGATTGCAAACTGGAAGTAAAAGGTAAGGGGTTTACAACATTGCAAATGCTCTGTTTGTCTGAACACCATCTACACAGAAGACAAAAGTATGCAAGACAAATGTAAAAGGGAGTTCAAAAACTACTTGTTTAACTTTCCTGGACAAAAATAATGACTAGTTTGGGACAAAATAAAATATATTGATTGCATTGTTTTCTTTTTGAGGACCAAGGTGTTGTGCTAATGCTATATTGTCCTTCCTGCCCATCTTCCCACACCAATTTACATCTTCAGGATTGCAAGGACTATTTCACAAGGGAGAAAATGGTAGAATGTGACTCTGTGAGCTATGCCACCTTCCTGAGAAACTCTAGTTAAAGATTCAGCCATAGAGCTTTTTGGGAAAATATTAAGAAAATTGTCTTGGACAAGAGTCAGCTCTCTGAAGGAAATAGCAAGGGGAGAAGGAAGAAAGATTAGCTCAGGGCAGACTTTGTCTGCCTTAAAATTATTAATTAAACCAACCAAACATTTGCTTCCAAGGAAATTTGTTCACAAAATCATGTAGCAAACAGCAGTATTGTTCCCAAGGACACAAGTTAGTTGATGTAATTGCCGTATTTGCTTTAAGAACAAAGTATTCAAAACTATGGATTTTGCAAATACAGAGAGAGGATGAATTTGGTCACCCTTCTACAGCAGAAGATGTATCTTAATTTTCATTAACATATACATTTTATGAATTCCAGATTGTTTAGCATTGACAGGGATATGATGAATGGCAATAGGATTTGGATTGAACTAGTAATGAATAATCTCAGGACTATATTTTTCAGAAAATTACTTCCTAGGAAAAGATGGGGTCATATTTAGTTGGACTAACTCCCACCAAGGGCTTTTGTTTCAATGGTGGAATAAACTAGGTATTTCTGAAAAAACTAATCTGAGATTATAAGTAGGGAAAGCCTAAAGACAGATGACAGGAAGCATCTAACTCAAGAATTTAGAGGGAATTTAGGCTAGCTCAATATGGCTCTAATTATATTATTCCATCACACTAGTCTATAGTGAAAGCCACAATGTTTAATATCCTTAATGACTGTAATGTGTTTATTTTGGATTTCAATTTCCATTTTCTGTCTTTTCTGATATATCTTTTCCCACAGCTGAAATCTGCTAGCAAGAAGCCATTGCAATAAATGTTTGGTCTATGAAGTTGAATGTGTAACTACTGTAATGAAAACATACATGGCATTCCTCAATTTTCACTATTTTTAAGATACTGTGTTTAAAAGGTGACATCCTCATCCTGGAAGTATGATTGTTTACCTTAACCACAAGCAAACTTTCCATTTCACAGTGTAACAGAAGATCACATCAACTGAGAAGGTTGCCTCATCTATTTTTTTTATACTGAAAGGCCAAGTTAATTTATTATTTCATTAAATTTGCTAAATCCTCAAACACTAAAGTTCTTACGCATATTTACACTCAGTTGTAACTTTTTAGTCTTCAGCACTTTGCTTGTAGTACAATCAAATACTACATTTTAAATACAAGAAGCTGTCTATTTCTCTCCTTTATTTTCCAAAGCATTTTAACATATGATGTGCAGAATACAGTGAAACATTTTTAAGATAAGAAATAACTGATATCTCTCCATTTTAGGAAGTCCAAACTCCAAATTTTGCCATGAATTACCTATTATTCCTCTTCAGTAATTCCCTTTTCAGCTGTTGTGAAATAGAGATGCTTCCGTTGATATTGGAACTTTTCCGCCTAAATATCAGGATGAATTAGTTTGCTGGTTTTAAAGTGTGATACAAACACCACGTTATCATTCAGGCTCCCTTTTCATATGCAACAGTTTCCAAGAAATTGTTCACCAGCAGCAGAAGCTGCTCTGTTAAAATTTTTTAAGAGAGAAGTGTGGAGGGTTTTTTCCCTTGATCAATTTAATTTCTTACATTTGTGTACTGGTATCTGAAATAGGCTGGGAATGCTTAGGTCGTTTTCAAGTTAATTAGAAGTCATGTATGTAGGAAAAAAGCTAAAGATTTGCTCATTCAAGTGATCTCTAGGTACGGCTGGGATGATATTCCTGGTGATTTTTGTTGACAAATGTTTACCTACATTTCATAGGTCCAGTTTTCTGACTAGTGTTCTGAAACGGAGAAAACATTAACTTAAATCCCACCTCCCCTAGTTAATAGTTGGTTTCTGAACCCAGCCTCATATCAACGATCACCTGCTGCAGTCCCACTCCCTCCCACCAAGCTTGGCGTTGTGGTTCTCTCCCAATGGTTTGGGCTGTCTCAGCAGTCACCCTCGCTGAGGCTCCTCTCACCAGCCTCGCAAGTCCGGCTCCTTTCTGGGGTCCTCTTAGACCAGCAATGTCTAGGGCTTAGACACAGGACAGCTGTTGTCAGGGTTCAGCGCAGACACCCTTAACGTGACTGGCAGTTCAGCTGATGAATTCAAAGGGAATGGGATTAAGCGGATACAGCAGCTGCAGCTTGGCAAACCAGGGTAGGCTTGGGGTTTGCTATATGATCCAGACAAACGCAAATGAGTACTAAACAGCCAGAGCACAAAAACGTAATTGCATCTTATTTTGCTCTTCTATTGACCTACGTGCTGAATTATCATTCTCTTAAGTTTCCCAGCCTGCTTGTTCATTTAGGAGGGCTCTTTGGATGACTGCTCATCACACTGATGCAGAGCAGAGTTGTGGATTTCTGGAAAGGAGTTCCGTGTGTGTGTGTGTATGTGTATGTTTCCATACGTATAGCTTTAAATCATGGTTCAGCTTGACTCCAGCAAGTAACAGTCACAGTCTGAATTTGTAAAATGAAGAGATACAGTTGAGTGTTGACTGATTGAGACTATCAGGCTCAAGGCTACACTGCCTTCCTGGTGAATGCACTAGTCCTTCTCTTACAGATCTTTGGAGAGTAGGCCATGCTACAAATCTCTATGCCATGTAATGGTATATACTGCAGTAAGAGAATTTTCCTTATGTTGGCAATAATTTCTTTTATCCATCTGTTTCTGAGGTGCTGGAGATCTGAAACTGACCCATACAAGGAATATCATAGAATTACTGACAGAACAGCCTAGGATTTCTGAGTTTGCAGTTTTGGAACAACCGAGTAGCTACAAATACGATCATATGCCACAATTTTCTGCTTTCTTAGCCATTCACTTAGAGCACTTCAGTGCCAAATTAAAACCCCGAATTGTTAATAAATGTAATGCTCATTTATTGAAAAATAATGATAATTATGAGCACGATAATAATAAAAAATTTTAAAAATACATTTTTATTCTGCCCTCAAAAAAAAAAAAGGGGGGGTGTTTGCATTTACTGATGTTATTCCATATAGAGAGTACTTCATTCTTCTGCTCTCAGTTTTTGCTGAGTGAACTTAAAGATGGCAGTTATATGAGCTGCTCGGTGCAACTGCACATACAATGGCTTTTTTTTGTAAATATAAATGTGCTGGAAAAAGTCATGTAATAGATCCTAGGCAAAAGAATAACTCTCATATATCTTGGAAGATGTTGCATACACAGAATTGAATTATATATATTATATAAGGGAAATTCAAAATATGTATCTTTTAAGTTTGAGGTAGATCCCTAACTATGTCTGTAAATCTCTCATTACAAGCAGTAAGGAACTGATTCCTTACTAGCTTCACTGAGGTGAATTAAAAGATTCAGATAAAGCACCATGCTTCTTTATCATAAAACCAAAGTTTTAGAGAATGTTTATCTTACAAGTGAAATCAAGGTTAGTGATCACTCTAATGGGTTAACGATAGCAACAATGCTGTATAAGAAATATTTTAAAATAAGGTGTTAAAATCAACTGGGAAGAATTTCAAATGCGAATAAATACCACTGTAAATATTCTAATTCTGCAGTGATATATGATGGAGTAATTAACCCAGGAGAACCATTCTTCTTGGCGGGGAATAATCAGGTTTATAATAAGCATACTCCTCTGGACATTCCATTTCATTCCCTTCCTCTCTTTCCACATGCAAATGCATTTTCTGCATGCAAAGTGTGTATTTATTTGCTTTCTTAGATTAAACTAGTTAGTGTCTCATGGCATACAAGGTCTATGTCACATGAGCAAAGAAGGCCAAATTAATCAAGAATATGAGTATTTAACATGTGAGTTAAAGAGGTTTTAGACATATTTCTGCTATGTCACAGGGCATAGGACTATATGCCGATAAAGAATTTAATTAATGACAGTGACTACCTTCGACCACAACACTTAGACATTTGGAGGAGACAGAAATTTGAAAAACAGCTCTCGGCTACCTTGTAGAAGTATTGAAAGGACAAATGTTTCATAATGTTATTTACTGTGCTTAAAAGATATTCCTTATTACAGAATTACGCTAGTGCTGAGAGTGATAACCCATGACTGAGCTTGCACTATAGAATCTAAGGATGAAATCTTGATCCAACTGAAATCACTGAAAACTTTTTACTTATAAGCATATATATTCATTTCTTTTGGAGTTTATTTTAAATTCAGATTCGGTGGGGTTCAGAGAATTTGGTTCTTTCTGTAGAAATGTGTTTGCTTGTAACTTTGCCCAAATCCAGAATATTAGCAGTGTACTTCTAAAATGTCAGAGATGCCCAGAAACTAGGCTCCTGAATGTTATGCATCCAAATTTACTATTTTAAATCTAAAACATATTAAGAAATTAGGCTAGATGATGTTCCTGTAGTATTTGAAGTATAAATTTATTTCTCTGAAATGTCTACAATAGGCTCAAAGTTTAGTGCTTTTATATATATACATATGGGTATTCTATAGAGTCAAAATGTTTAATTAAAGGTAAGGGCTACTATAGAGCATACACTTATAGCATGCTTTAAGTAATGTAAATGTGAATATGTGACAAATTATCTACTTTAGTGCACAGGTATTAGTCTGTTATTAGTCTGTCCTTGATTATTTTGCCTCATAGAGTTTCAACATATATATATATATGCTTCAGTGTTATGTGTGTGCTTTTTTTCCCTGGTGGAAAATAGTATATATATATATGTGTATGTTAGCTTCCTTGAAGCTACATTTGGAAACTTTTATCATAAATAGTAGTTGCATAATTTGGTTCCAATCTAGTCTTTAGACTAATTAAAGGAGTTATAGCTACTTGTATGTATTAATATAGCTTTTACATATTAATGATAATTTTGAAGTGGAACTGGATCCCCACCTTTTACTCTTCATGTGCTTCTATTCCTACATATTTTACATGACTAAGGATTAAAACATCATCTTGACATAATCGTAAGCATAATTTCACTCAACGTTTTCTCTCTCCTCTTGTGTTTGTGATTAAATTGTTACTTCTTTTTCTCTCTCTCCCTTAGTTACACAGTAAGGATTTTTGAATGTATATTGTCATCTAAGGTAAGCTTTCATATGGTTCTTGCATATGAAGCTTATGTCTGTCTACAGGTCATACAATGTCTGCCTAGTATGGCATGATTTTCATTATTTCACTTAATGAAAATGTTTTTTAAGATTAGTAGCATGATAGTTTTAATGCCTATAAAATCCAGATTTTTAAAATAATTGCATGATACAGTAATTCCTCTTAGTAGTACATCCCACTACCTTCTAATAGTGCACGTTTCAATGGAATTTAACAGTGCATGAGTTAGCATGGTTAATTAGCATGAAAAAAATGCAAGTAATAAAAGAGAATTTTGCATTTACAGTTGGTTATTTTCATACAGGAATACACCTCTACGTAAATGAAATATTTATTCCACAGTTAATTTCATGTAAAAAGGAATGATTTGTACCACATCTTGCACTCCATGAGTTGAAAAGAATGCCAAAAAGCATGCTTTTTTTGTCTGTATTGTGCATCTACCTAAGGTTGGGAGCAAAGAGTTCTGCAACAATGACAGTGTTAAATGAGACAGTGTGGTCTCATAATTGCCAGTAACTAATAGCACTTTAATTGGATAATCCTTGTGTTATTAAAGGTTACAAAATCCTAAAATCTGTACTCAGGATAAATGCTATATGTAAGTATCAGTTCAGTTGCATTTAGCTGAAGCATTCAGATACAGCTATTACCTTCAACCCAGTAAGGTGCTTTTGCTTTAGAGCTTTTGGTGTGTTCCCAGAAAAGGCTCAGAAGGTAAGTGCAGTTATTAGCAGGTGGTTCTGCAACTTGCAGAACAGAATACTCATGCAGATTTGTAAGAGAAACAGTAATGGTATGCAGCTTGTTTAAAACAAATGCCACTTTTTGCCTTGAGAAAGGGCAGACTCTAATGTTTTAGCAAAATATTTATCCTTTTCCCACTGCTCCTTCCAAATGCCATTTGATTTCAATGAAATTAACAGAGACACCCAGGTGTTTAGTTTCCATGACAATGTTTTTCAATGGCATGAAATTTCATTCTTAATTTGCATTATTTGTATTAAATTACTACTTCTGCATTAGTGAGATCTAGGGTGCCCTGGCTGGTATGTTAGACACTACACACTGATTTTTCTGAGCACTGAAATATTCTGCCTTGGTTTGCTGAAATTATTAAATTCTCTTCAAAATCTTTTGCCTTGTCCCTTTTTCCAGAAGATCAAAGAAAAGATTGAGTACTTCCAATAGCTTTCTTATACACCCAACTTTCTTTTATAGCAGTAATTTAAAAGACGTTTTGTTCAGTTTATTGACTCACGGGGGCTAAGTCACAGTCATAAAGCACATAGACCTAAATGGCTGGGAATGGTAATTCTGTTCAGTGACTACTGACTCCAACCATCATAAAACTGGGGGGAAAAAGAGAAAAAGAAAAAAGTTTAGTTTCACAGAGACGGGAAATAAAATTTTGGCAGTGCTGGAGGAAACACTGAACACAAAAAAAACCCTGCTTGTCAGCGGGGCTCGTGCATATGGACACTCTGCTGCAGATGAGGAAGACACTGGCCACAAGCGTGGAGTGAGGCTCCCCTGTGGTTTGGTACAGGACAATACTGATAGCTTCAGCCCCTGGGAAAACTCTAGATCTCCCAGGGAGTAAGCAGCTAGATCCAAGGTGATTACATGGGCATTATTTTTTATTCAAAAGTGAATCCAAAAATCATTCTTCAGACTTCCCCAGCAGATTAAAGTTTTGACTTTCATTACCTCTCTCTGGAGTCTAAAGTCACCTCTATCTAAAATCATGGGGTTTTTTTCATATTTTTACTTACGTCATCCCACCTGTTATTTTCAAGCAACATGGTAAATATTTTGCTAAATGCTTATAAACCATTACAAAACTCAACGGCAGTATAATTTGATTGTCTCTGCATGTTTTCCACAATTCATCATAATCAGGTGTTTTCTACGTTGCTCCCTCTGGGCTGAGTTCCATCTCTGACTATACCCTACCCAGCCTGATGGAAATCCAGGAGGGAGGGTTATTTGAGGTGAAACTCATCATAAACTATTGCATGGGGTGAGATAATCAACTGAATACGTGACAACCTAGAAATGAAATTCACCCTGTGCAAGAGGACAGGAAAGTTCTGTACAGCCCAGAGACTAAATAATAGTCATTTCTCTTGCTGGACTTGAACAGGGATGAATTTTATCACATCTCAAAATGAAGTATGCAATAGGGATTGACTAAATCTATGTGGCTTACACCAGTAAATAAAGGTACAAAGCTGTTGCTCCAGGGACCTGCAACCTGAAGGTTGTCTTATTCCTTGTTTCTAGGTGGGCTTTCGTTCTTCAGACTACTGATGGATGGAGTGCCTCCGCATATCATCGACTCATATATGCGCGAAGTACAGGCAGACAAGACTGAGGGAAAGTGAGAGTCTGTCCACAGAGTTTCCTCCCACCGCACTGGAAATCAGTAGCAGAATTACAGCATTTTAGTTCTTGCAATGACAGAAGAAACGTGTGGCTGGGGATTTTGTTTTTTGCTCCCCCCCTTTTTTTTTTGTTTCTTATTTGTTGATTTTTTCCCCCCTACCTGCTCTTACTGAAAAGAAAGAATACGCATGGATTGCTTTGGGGTTGAAATGAAATGAACTGAAGACAACACACGTTTTGTAATGTTCGGCTTCATTTTCTGTTTGATAACATGTTCTGTTTTTTAATAAGGAAGGAGGAGGAGCTGTGTAATACACACGAGGAGGCAGTCAGAGTTTGTACTCGGTACAAAGTATAATCCTCCTCAGACTGAAAGTACATGGATTAGCCAGTAGCTGTGCAATAAGACCCTTGGAATACATACCTCTTTGATAAAGTATCTTATTCACCTGAGAATTGTTAAACAGAATATGGTTTTACTGTAACGTAATTAATACATATGTACTTAATGATCATTTAAGCTGAACATATCTTCCTTTAGAAGTTTTGATTTCCTAAATCTGACCCATCAGTCTCTCAACTGAGCTGAAATTGTTTTATTTAATGTACAATAAATATGAAGTGTTTAAGATCTATCAAGTTCTTGTTTACTATTTCTTTAGGGTGTTTTTCTCTCTCATCTTACCACACTCCTTGTTTAATTTCCACACACTATAAAGCCGGAACTTCAGCCCACCACATTGAGTGGAAAACAGTATCAGCAGTCACCCATCTCCAACAGGCTTTTCACTTTAAGAATGTAAGTGAAGATAAATGCTATATATACATCCAATTTTGTATCTGTAATACAAATATTTTAAATACTACAAATGCCAACCATGGCTGCTTTCATCATTCTGGATCTGCCCCCCTTCCTCAGCAATTCATGGAGCTCTTGTAGGTATCGTAGCAGAAAAGGGACTCAGACTGTATCACTTTGCAGTTTGCTGTGCAAGCCAAAAATGCTTTACCTAAGGTGAAATGGCTACATTACTCTTCCAACTCCAGTATCATTAACCCAAGTATTTCAGGAGTGGGGGCAATTGTCTGTAAGTCTCTGGCAAACTCTGAAGCATGTGAGATGCAAAGTCATACGTAATTAGGCCAGGTTGGCAATTCCCTATGGCCCTGTCATTTATTAACCAGTTCTCACTCTGGCTGTATAGATCAGGTAGATTATGTGCTTACAGACTAATGATTGATCTCCAATTAGGGTTTATAAAGATAAAGGTGTCCTTAGACTAGTAGTACATTACAAAATGGTTATTTAATGCCAGTGCCTTTTCAAACATCCAGCAGTCAGAAATTATGCAATAACAAAAGAATGTGTTACTATGAACTGCCACTGCTGAAGTGTTTTTACAGTAGAGCTATCACTTCTTTCCCTCTGAAATGTGTTTTCCTGTCTGAATGCATTTCTCACTTTGCTCTGTAGTCCTTACTCACCCTGAGACCCATTTTCTTCTTTCTATCTTTGTCATTTCTTCTGTGCTGCCACGTGTGCAAGGAAGCAATTCTCCATTCCCAGTGACCCTGGGCACTCCCGCCTGCATTTCACCCTGCTCCTGCCAAAATCAATTCTCTCCTAACCACTCATTGACACCTATACATGAAAGAAGACAACATGTCTACTAAGAAAATTTCATAAAGGATTAATAATTTCTCTTTGTTCTATCTCTCACCAGTGAATTGGGACTCCCTTTGCCTGTTTGGAAGCACAGAAGACTGTGGGAGTGGGTCAGTTTGCACAGATGCCATGCAGCTTTAAGCACAGCCCTAATTTAAAACAAAATCAGCCTGCCAAGATACATTGTAGTCAGCATCAAAAGCTATCGTTATTGGGAGTTTGTGCTTTTCAGTAAGCCAAAACGGACGTGTGTAGCCATCTGTATTTTGTATGTGATGATGTTTAGAGCTTCAGGCTTACCTATCTATCTGCCTCCTCAGTCTTAACACAACACACATAATAACCTGGTAGCCAGCAAAAACCTCAGTTTCTGTAGGCTCCCTGCCGACAGAATTAGCTACTCTAATTTCTACCAGATGCCGGCAGTGTTAAAAGACAAGCTGAACTAAGCTACTTTTCACTGTGTGAACGGTAAGTGTTATATTCAGATGCCCTTAATTCCTCCCCATTTGCGTTGCCCGGTGTTTGCCATTGGCCGGCCCCCGGGCTCGAGACGCGCCACACCAATAGGAAGTACTGGGTATCAGGCCGTAGGTGGAATTGAGATGAGTGGGCATTAGCGTGCTATAAATTCACATTCTCACTAACTGTGCTGTCCAGCCAAGGCTCTGGATTAAAAATTAATTGAAAACGACTTTGAGAGGAATGATAGGACAGGGTGGGATAGGAAAAGAATTTCTTGTAGATGTAAAACAGGCTGCAGAACCTCAATTAGTGAATAACAGACAAAGATTATAATTTATGATGATTTGCCTAATGAGATTCTCTGGGGATGGCATTTAATAGATGAAATAAAGTGACAAAACCCACAGAGTTAAGAAAATGCTAATGAAATGTGCAATTAATATCAGCTTGGGAAAATAAAGATGTACCAAAAATGACAAAAACTACAGGAAAAACAACCTAGAGAGAACAGAAGCAGCAGAATGCCAGGACATAGAAGACATAGCCCAATGCTCCCAACAAGAAATTTTCTGTAAGTCAGCTCACGGGGCATTTCCAGTAAATTAGTGAACCTGAAAGAGACCTAAGAGTAACAGGAAATAAAACCTGGTTATAAGAGATAAAGTAAGAGCAAAACACAAAAGCTCCTTCCCCAGGAGAAGGGAAACTAGTAGGGGTTTTATGGCTTACGGATGCGTTCCTAGATATCTCATAATACATGAAACCAGCTTAGGTCTTCAGTAATTTGCATTATTCATCTTATCTGTTTGCTACATACACTCTCCATCAACTGGCACGCGCTGAGGTTATAGTTCAGTAGCACCTTTAATAAGGTTTTTCTTTTCTGCATGCTCTCACATATGTGGTAGGAGTTTAGCATTTCTGAAAGCTCTGTCTTGGTGTGAAATGACACAGGTCAAGGAAACTTACTACTTGGAACAGGGAAGCAGACTCAAACATATACACACAAAGAAGAATCAAAGTTAATAAAAGAAGAGGGTTATTTTATAAGGAAGCCAGAGGAAAATACTTGGTCTTTTCTCAGCTCCTTCTTGCCCATGGAAGAGCGTCTGGCATATAAATGCTACCATTGTATAAATACAGGTCCATTCTCAAATTGCTGTGTAAGACATTGCAACGGGCACAGTAGTTACCCATTTGCATTGAAAGATCAGGGCCAGCAAGAGCCCATTTTTCTGTCACTGAAAACAATTTCACAGAGAAAGGAGACACATGCAAAACACAAGCAAATCTTTTAAAAAATGCTTAAATTGGGATATGTTGTTTATAAGGAAGTTTTTACTGAGAATCAGAACAGAATTTTTTAAAAGTATTCCATTATAAAAATGTTTTAAGCTTCCTATACCTCCTTTTTGGGGAAAAAAAAATGTATAATATTGCTGCCTTTTACCGAGCATTCTGAAAGGACACTTACTTTATGAATGTCTTCTGTTGCATTTTGAGATTCTGGAGCAAAAGGCGTTCTATTTTAAGCACAGTGTACTTACTGCCACTTGATTTTCATGGCCTGCTTTCCTGACTGACATGTAAATCTGCTGCTTTGCTGAAGCAGAGAGTGTTTGGAAGCAAAGCTGTATCCTGAATACCAAGGAAGCACTGGTAGTCTGAACACACTGGAGTTTAAATTCTGTTTACTTCTTCTTCTATACCTTGTTCCTCAATACTTTTTAAATTAAAACAAATCCTTCCTGACCTCAGTCATAAATTCAGTAGGGAATCTATTTCTTCCTTTATTTATGTTGTCATTGCTTTTATACCATTTAACTTTCCCCTCCACTTCTTCTCCTGTTTTGTTTTCTCTTCTTTTTCTCCTGGTATCACAAGGAGATGGAGCAATTTCTCCATAAATACCAGTACCATTATGTTCATCGGCCACAGCAATGCACAGGATATTAAAAGAAACAGAGTTTTACCTTTTTCCAAATCCAGTGATTTCCATTTCCATATGGAAACCTGTCACATTTTCCTTTTTTGCCATTCTCTAGTTGGGTTGCTAACTCAATCTTTCTTCATTATGTTTTGCATCTCCTGCTCCTTTGCTGGCAATTCCTCTCTTCTCTGTTTTGGCCCCTAGCCCCAATTGCTATATCACAGTTTATTTAGTGATCTGTAAACGAAATAAGTGGATGAACAACACAGCACTTGGGATGCACATACCATGTCAAGGGATTTTGAAACTATCCTTTTGCATACGTCAAGCATTCCTGACCTTAGCCATACAGAATGCTACTAAAAAACAGATTAACTTTATCCAAGTGAGTCGGCTCACTTTGAATAACAGGAAACAGCTCTGTCCAGGAAATTGTTGTTCTGGCCTGAAAGCTGCAGCTTCTCTTCTGGCTCACAACGGAATAACTTGAAAAAGGATTCCTGATTCTAAGATGTCATTTGGGCATATAATACTCGTTAGAGGTTGTATTTTATACCTTCTACTTCATCGTTGATATAGCTACACAGTGCTTGGCTACCTTCAGAAACCACATACCATGCTAGAGAGTCACGGGTACCTCTAAAATCCTTCACATGACCAATTTCAATAACTTGACATGCTACAACTTCTGAAAGGGCATATTTGTGTTGAAGTGCTTTCTCCAAGCAGGTGAAGGAGGTAAAGGCAGTCCTGTGTAACACAGCCTCCCGGTGCCCCGTATCAGGTAAGACGGCCACCCGCCAGGGCAGAGGGTCTCCTCCCAGAGGCAGAGGTCCTCTCAGCCGAGATGGTGAAGATTGCCTCCATGCAAACATGGCCGTGGTGTCCTGTTGACTGCAGTGAGGTCACCCGTGGCCCAACCAAGCCTTGCTCCAGCGAAACGCCTCACCGGCCACCTGCTGCGTGTGCGCCCGCTGCGTTAGAAAACGTACAAAAGGAAAAATACGGAAAAAAGATGGGGGAGTTCAACCCACCCTGCCTGCATCCAGCAGTGACGATCGGCGACAGGGATGCACAGGCCCACCCCACCAGGCCCCAGCACAGGCTGTGACTGCCCACGGGCCGGGGGAAATGGCCAACAGGTAGGACGGGCCCTCCCGCGGCACGACCCCTCGACGACCGAGGGGATCCCCGGCCCCTAGAAAAGGGGCCACGGCCGTGCCCTCAGGGTGAAGGCGGCAGCCGCAGC
>VZRU01007642.1:147222-183185 GCA_013398155.1 Pedionomus torquatus
CCGGCTGCCCTGCCCCGCCCGCCGCCCCGCGGGGCCGCCGCGGCCTCCCCCACCCTGCCGGCCCCGGGAGGTCTGCTGCGGGGGAGCCGCCCCCCGCCCCGCTGGCAGTCCCTGGGGTGTTGGGCCTACCCCCGCGCCCCGCCACTCGCGGCCCCACCGCGGTAATACCCGTGGCACCTTCCCGTGGGAGGGAGGGATAAGGAAGGGCGGGGGATTTGCCTGGAGAAACGAGGGGAGCGGTGGTGCGGGGGTCAGGCGGTGGGGTAGCAGGGGCCAGGCTGGTGTTCAGGTTCGCAGGGATCACGCGAAAGGGCGAGTCTCGCTGGGCTGCTCACTCCTCCCAGGTTCTTCCTTGGCCAGAGCTCCCTGTGGGGATGGGGCTCAGACCGGCTGCTTGGCTCACGCCGGGCGCTGCAGAGCAAGGGTGCAGCCAGGCTCAGCCTGGCATGTGGGACCCCGGCCTCCTCCAGGGACCGTCTTGATCCCCACGTGTGCACGGGCAGCTTGCTGGGAAGGAGCCATAAGCTCTGTCAGCTCTCTCCCTTCCCAAGAGAAAGGGGCTAACAGAGGGGCTGTGGAGATAGAAGCTGCCACTGGCTGATAGAGAGGGTGTGGGATGTGCCCAGGAGCAGGGCAGAGGTGGCCACAGGGCATGGCGAAAGCCACTTCAGCATCCCTTAGCTCACAGCTGAGATTTGTGTTGCAGATGCGTTAGCTGCCAGCAGCTCAAATGCTTCCTGACCTTACGTGGGAAATGCTTAATTACTTTAGCTTCTGGAGGGAAAAGGGCCATGTGAACGTGGGCTGACGCTGCTGTCACTTAAACTGTGTTGCCTACAGTTTTCTCTGACAATTTAGGGAGCTCTGTTGGAACTTCCCAGCCTGTTAAAAGTTCCCAGTGTTGAGTCTTCGTGGTAGTTAGGGTGCAAAATATCAGGGGGAACATGGCTTTATGTTAGTAAAATATCTTTTGTTTTTCTTGTGTTCTGATGGGCTTAAATCCTAATGACAGAGGTGGAAGTTGGTTGGGGTATTTTAATAACTTAGGTATACTTTGGTGGGTGTTCTTGTTGATGGAAGCAACCTTTTTCTGTAATTGCTTTAACCTTTGTGTTAGCGGAGGTGTTTGTAGCAGACTTATCAGGAAACTGATCCAGATCAAAATCAACTTTGCTTTGGTCTAACCCTAACCACTTCCCTGATTTGCATCACCAGGTAGAGGCACTCTGTGGCATTGCAGGCAGGAGGAGAAGGGGAGATAGAGGTGAGAGTGAATGATTGGAAACCACATGCTGTCTTTTAGTGGCACTTTCAGAATTAAAGTGCTTGTGGAACTGCTACCTTTAGCTTAGTTTTGTGATGTAGATATCAGTCCTGTGCCAGCTATGTGCCTGGATTTTTCTCTTTGCTTTTTTTTTTTCTTTGCTATTTGTAAAAAAAAAAAAAAAAAAAAAAAAAAAAAAAAAAAAAAAAAAAAAAAACAAAGTAAATTTTAAGTTATTTTTCCCTTGAGGATTCTTGGAAAAAAAAAAAGTTGTTTTGTAGACAACCAGGGAATTATTCCTTCCAGGAAAACTTAGGTTGAGTTTTAGGAATTTTACTGGTTTAAATGTGGAAGCGGAATTTTATAAGAACCTACAGTTTGGACTAAACTTCCTTTTTTAAAATATCAGTATGTGATTTAAAAATATGTAGCATAAAGCCGGACTCCTTATCTTAATGTTTTTTGTTGCCTCTGCACTGTGGGAATAGCCCTCGCTTTTTCTTCCTGCGTCTCTTTAGGCATCCTTATCTCTCTTCTTGTTTAATGACTCAGCTTGTCTTCCAGTTAAGGTGTCATGGTTCTGGATGGCATTTTTAAAAAGTTAAGACTTTTGCAACAGTAATAGATGCGATGTGTGCTGTTGTAATATCTACTTTGTACTTTTGACTTGTATGTGTAGGCTGGAAGGGCTGGGGGAAGGCAGAACTGAAAACTATAAAGGTGACTGAATTACAGGCTGAACTAATAGCATAGGACATTTTAATGTCACCTCTCTATACTGTTAAGCCACCTCTTCTGTTCATAAACAAATCTTGATTACCTGATGAACTTGCATGAATTTGTTATATTCTTTTGGTGGAAGTATAGAAGCTCTGGATAGACTCATAAAATAACAAGCAGCTTTTGGTTTAGGTGTTCCAGTTTTGGGTTGGCTATTTTGAGTTGGTTTGTGTGGCTGTGGGGTTTTTCTCTCAAGCAGTCTTATGTGGGCCATTTCTATTAATCCTCTATTGAAAACACTGAAGTCTTGATGTTTGAACAAACTGTCCAAGACAAGTAAGACTGGTAGCTGAAATCCCTGGGAGAGTAGCTGCTAACAAATGCTTAGAAAAGAGATCTTTCCTGGTATACCCTTCCAGCTGCCAAAAGACTGTGGTTTAGGGGTTTCTTGGCAAGAGGTTCTACTTGTGTCACTTGCTAGAACAGCAGCTGATAGAGCTGTTTCCCCTGACACCTTCCATCTCATGATTTTTGCGTTTTGAATTATTTGTTTTGAACCCATTTATACTTACAGCTTCCATTATGTCCTACTGCAGTGAATTCTACAATCTAGTAATACTTTCTCCCCCCTTTCCACGCACACAATGCATTTAATGTCCAAAACCATACAATGATCCCTTGTTCTCTTACTGTTTAGCTGTTATTTCCTTATATACTCTTCTCTGTTTTTCTTCATCAGCATTAGTAGCCACTGAAAGCCAGTTTGTTACTGACTAGCACAATATGTTTTGGCTTTATAAAATATTGTCTGATTCAGTGACGTCTTCTTGTCTAGTAAGGACCTGGGTTCTATCACTGTCTCCTGTAAATGGACATTTTAACATAAACCTTATTTGTAGCTAAGCCATTAGCAGACTGCAACCCTCGAACACTGTTGTAACTAAAATCCCTGTGTGTAGGTATTTGTAGGGGTTATCCAGTTTCCTGCTCTGTGTAACTTAGGATAGTAATCTAAAGAAATAATACTTTGGACTGCTACACCAGGTGGTGTGGCTGCAGAGGTCATTACCTGCATGTTTCTTGTTCTGTGGAGGGTTGAAATCTTCTTCATTGTGGCTGCAGCAAGCTGGGGTAGTCTTTCTTCTGGGGGTTGTGTGTGTGGGGGGGTAGTACTAATTATAAAATCTTTAGGAATGATAAGTTTTGCTGACTCTAATTATGAACACTGTACATTTGCTGTGTTAGAGTGTAAAAAGAGCACTTCTAAGTTGAGGACTGCCAATTTATCCCTGACATTTGCCTGTGAACTGTTTTGCTTTGCTGGAAGCTGACTGCTCTCAAGTAGTGACAGTTACTTCATTAGGTTTTGCACGTAAATCTCTCATTACCCCCTCCCATTCTGGGTAACACTGACATGTTAACATTTTCCTTACATCAACACTTGGAAGGAAACTGGCTAAATGTAATTTTCTATCTCCTTCAAAAGGAGAAAGGAAACTCTGATCCTTCTGCATTCGTGGTTGCTCGGGGAGGGGCCTAGCTTCGCTAATCCTGTGAGCTCAGCAACAGCTCTTTCTAAAATACCATGGGAAGCCAGAATTTTAGGACAGAAGTTCATGCTAGCAGTGATCATTACTTTGTACTGAATTTGTACTTATTGGGAAAACATAATCTTGTAGCAGTTATAGCAGGATCTAAGCAAAGAACCACCCCAAACTTATCAGAGTAGGTTTTATCCAGTGACAAAGACTTGTCCTGCGTGCTTTCAGCTTCTTAGGTTCCATTAGATCTCACTTATGTGGGTTTTTCAAAGGCTTTTGTTTCTGTTGTTTAGAATTTCCTGCAGGTTACTGGGAATAGAGGAATATGATCATATGATTCTATGATGACTTTCTCTCTTGTCTAACAGCGTACTATAAATGAATTCTTAACTCATAGGATTTTTATTGTGATATCCATTTGCATTAGAAGAAGAGATGATGCTGGACACAGGCATTTTGATAGAATATGCTGTGAGGATCAGTCCATACTGAGTAAAAAAAAAAACACCTCTGTACTAAACATGGCAGGTATGAAATAATTAGAAAATATTGAAATATGCCCATATCCTTGTGAAGAATTAAGAGGATACCATTTATGTTATGGAACCATGTCCAAACATTTGAAGCTTTGCAAAGTTTTTGTCAGTATGAAATCTGGATGTTTAGTGGTATGGTTTTGCTTAACGCTATGGTTTAGTGATGTTTTTTGTCAGTTTTAGGTTGATGGTTGGACTAGATGATCTGAAAGGTCCCTTCCAACCTAGACAATTCTATGATTCAATACAGGAAAAAGGAAAGTAGGATTATGGATTTGCAGCTTAGGCCGTGATGGTGAAAAGGCTTGGGGGGGGCTCAAGGGTTTTCATGGAGAGAGCAAAGCTAGGGAGGGAAGGGAGGCTTGTGATAGCTGGCTCTGTAGAATTGCATAAAGATGGCATAGGGCATATAGGCATAAATGTGCCGTTTAGAAAGCCATGCACCTAGGGAGACCAAAAAGCTGGGGAGGGTCTAGGTGGCTGCAGCTAGCTCTACTATTAACTGCTTGGAGGCAGAGGAACACCGGTGAGGTGCTATCTCTGCTTCTCTCAATCTCTCTTTTCAAAACTCCCCTTAAACAACAACAACAAAAAACCCTAAACAAATCATTAAACCAACCAACCAAACAAAAACAAAAAACCAAACCAACAACACCCTGCCCCAACTTTCATCTTTAAACTGAAAGAGGCATTGTCTTGAGTGTTTTCCTGTCGTGGGGAGTAATGAAAGGGAGATATCAACAGGCATGGAATTACATAAATGGCAGTGGCACAACTGAGCTTTGTGGGAGAGAGAATAAAAAGTAAAAAAAAGAAGAACTGGAACAGCTGGTGTGAACTGGGGGCGTGAAGGAAGAAGCATTAAGGCCCTGACCTGGTACAGGAGAGCTGTGAACTGCTGAGTGGTTGGGGAATCCAGCCCATACCTATGAGTGAAGAATGGAGCACTGGGTGGTGAATGGGAGAAAAAGGTGTTTGGCATAAAGGAACACAGTAAAGGTTCAGGAACTCCAGCACAGGACAGGAGCTCTTTCAGAAGGAACCTGTTGGGGAGAGGAGGATGTTAAAGGAATGCAGGGAGTCCTTGGTGTGTGTGAAATCCATCTGAGCTATAGTATGATTTTTTTTTTCTGTCTTTTTCTTCTCTGCCCTCTCCCTGTGCTGTAATACAAGTTAAACAGCCCCATACCTTCTCCTGCTGTTAGTACAATTGTACATAGTGCTTTGTGCAAAACAGAAGTGAGAGAAGTGACCCATATTTGGGGGGAAGAGGGAGGAAGTCCAGTACAAATGTCTCTATTCTGGATCTGTTCCAGAGAGGAGCTGTGTAAAATAAGGCAAAATTATTTGCTGTGGTGTTGGATTGAGGAAGCAAGATCATGACTAAATGTGATGAGAAATTAAGGAGGGGCTGGATCTTTAAATGTTGCATAAGCTTAGCCTGTTGAGCTCTGTGGGCTTGAGAGCTTTGCTTGAAATAAGTGGTAAAGGATCTTGCCAAATCTAGTCTTCTCCAGCTGTCCTTGCTCTTCTGTGCTGTGGAATCACAGGGTAGAAGAATGAGGGCTGCTGCTCAGCCCACAGTTTCCTGAAGGAGAAGCATACCCCACATACCTGTCAAACACTGTACACACATTGTTTTGTTTTAACACCCTCTGGTTCAGTAGATGGCCAGATCTGCTGTACTGAATCTGTGTGTTACAAGGTTCTGGGGCTGTATCATCTTTCAGACATCCTTTATAATTGAAGTGGAGAAGGCTGCTTTTTTTTTTTTTTTTTCTTCCCCCGCCCTGGTTTGTTTTCTCTTCTTGAGCTCCATGAGAATAGCATCTAGCTCTGGCCAAATAATATGTTTGCTTGGACAGGACATAACTTTGGGCAGATATAATAAACACCTCATCAGTGAAAAGCTGATTATTATTGGGAGCTTCCTGACCTTTCTGCTGAGTCCATCAGCAGTGTCAGCATTCTCAAATGCTCCCACTTCTCTAATTTGCACAGTACTTGGGTCCAGCGTGGGAAGCCGTCAGGGAACTTCCCTCGATGGAGGGTGAGGCATGTGAAAAGGAGGACAAGGTGGCAGCTGTCTCTGTATTGAGAGGGCAGATAACAGAATCCGCAGTTATTAGGAACTTCAGAAACCTCTGTTCACCTTCAGCGATTTGGAAAAGTGTATTTTACCAGTAAAAACATTAGAGCATTCATTTAATCTGCTAAATGCATAGTTGATCCCAAGGGACCTTTGGTTATTACCACTTTGGGTTAAATTTGAACTGACAGCTTAGGGATGGAATGCTCCAGATTGTTTCTAAGCTTTCTCAGACACCTGTTCCCTAGTTCTTACTAGGATCTTCTTCTCTTCTCCACAGCTGTGGGGATATAGATGTATCCGCTACAGGTGTTAATGGATGCAGATGATCCTCACTGGGAAGAGGGTGAAAACACTCTGCTCCTTGATGATCTGGAAAGAGGAGGAGAGTTTCCATTTTTGAGTTTGGGGGGACCGTTGCTTTGATTTGTCTAAGCAGGAGCTCATGCAAACAGATACAGATCTGCAGCCTTAATGATTACACCTAATTTGCAAGGCAACAAAAGCCATTACTTTGTCAAAAAGACCTAGTAAGTTTGAGTTGAAGTGGATTTATTTGTTTATTTTTCCATTTAATGGGCTACACTTGTAGTGAGGTAAGGTAAATGTAGATGATGTTATCTAAAACAAGAATTCTTGCATCATGTTCTGTGGATTATGGAAACTTTCATAAACTACAGTAACCAGCGTGTAAGGCTTCTGTGTTGGTTAGAATTGAGGCTGTGTTTCATGGAGATGCATTTCAAGAGATTGTGATAATACCAAGCACACAGTATTATAGCTAATGATTTGGGGGAAAAAAAAAAAAAAGTGCCATAACAGGTTTCTGTTCCTGATTGATGTTTCAGTTATGGAAATGATCCAGGTAAATAAGAAACTGCCCACGCTCTGGCATTTGGCTTAATTGGTGATGTGCCCCACACTCGGGTGTGTGTGTGAATGCAGAGTGGGTAAAGAATTCAGCTAGCGTATGTAGCACTGGATGCTTGTGTCCATGATGCAGAGAACCTGATGATTTTTAAGCAAACTAAAATCTATTTCAGTTATAGGTAGGTGGTTGCACAAGGAGGGGAGCCAAATGCAACTGGAAAAACCTAATGGTGTCCTGGACAGAATTGCCAGGTGTGCCTGGTTTACTTGCCAAAGTCCAGGGATTAGTAGTGACAGGTTTCAATAGATCTCAAGCTATCCTTTTGTAACTACTATGTCACAGTAAGGACACCTCATAAAACACTGCACGTTACCTTTGTGGCACTTTGCAGTTATAGCAGTGATAAAATTGGAAATGTCTTTAGATTACTACTTTAAAGGACTACAGTGAAACCAGTGGTTTCTCTCAGCCTTTCAGCTCATAATGCTTCATTCATGGGTCTGTGAATTTGTCTGATTTGCCTTGTTTGAGAATATCTGTTATTCTCTATACAACAAAGTTATCTTGATAAACTGGTAGGGGTACTGTGGTAGATGCAGTATGTGGATTGTATCCCAAGTCAAATGATCTTAGCTTCAGCTGGGTTCTGACTGTGTTTTTACGTCCTGAAATACTTGAGCAATGGCTCAGAGCCCTTTACTTTGGAAAGGTGAAGGGTGAGAACTGCGGTTGACAGGTAGCTGCTGCCTCCCTGCACAACATCTCACCAAATATGATTGCACGAGGAGAGGCCTTTGAGCTCTCTGCTTCTCCAGGTGGCTCTTGGTGATCCATGAACCCAGGGTGGCCGTAGGCTCCTCCTGTTGTCCACCTCTTCTGTCTTTTCCCCCTTTGTCAGAGGAGAGAAACTTTTTCAAAAGATGGCTAAGAACTCTGGTTTAACCCTGTTCCCCGATACTGAATTCCTTTGTTTAACTAGACTAACAAGGGAAAAGAAACCAAAATAACTTGAGCAGTTCCACTGGCAAAAATCAAAGAGGTCTTGCTGTTGTCACTTGACCTGGATTTCTGTCATGTGATTTTTTTTTTTTTAAATTGTTTTGGGGCAGGGTGAGGCTATCAGCAGCATGTTAAAAGTCTGTTGGAATGAGAACATCTATTCACCCTCTTTCACCTGATCTGTGATCACAATTTTTTTCTTAGTTTCCTTGAATTAAAGGGAAAGACTTCCTTGCCAATTTTGAAGAATTTTCTAAGTTTTCTGGATTTCTAGGTTCATTCCAGGGTTCTTACCTATAGCTTGAATCCCTGATTCTTTGTCTTCTGCTTAGAACCTGGGTGAAGCAGCCAACCATTTGACTTTTTAAATGGTGGGATGTTTCATTAGTGAAATTATCTGAATACTGGGTAGCAGGAAAATCATAAATTTGCTGACAACATTGTTTCCATAAGCACAAAACTAAGCAATAATATAGTGTAGGAGCCATGAGAAAACCTTAACTGACAGGAAAAAAAAAAAAAAAAGCTGTTCAGAACTGAACCTCACTTCCTTCTTGGGAAGGATGGTGTTTTGTGATCAGTCTCACTGGAGGCATTACTTTTTTTTTCTAACTCAGTGAGTATATGATGATGAGAAACCGGGTTGTCTGGAGGAGCAGCTCCCCTAATCTGCATTCCTACTGCTGCCTTTTCTCTCCGCTTATGGACTTATCAGCAACTGTCACTTTTCCTTTTTCCCCAGCAGTGATGCTGGGTTTGTGTGAGGGAGTGGGAAAGGGTTCAATCCTGTGCCTGCCTGTGGCTGTTCCCTTGTTTAACCTGCAAGTTGCATTTCCAGCTTTTATACCTAACTTTGACTCTTTTGTTGTGAGCAGTGCTTCTAAATGTTAGCGATATGGCTGGAAATCACTTGAGGCAAAAGTGTTACCTGTGCCTTGTACAAAAGGTGTCATAAATATTTTTTTAGGGAAAACTAATTCCTAGACACACTGACTGTGTATGAAAATAATGCTTCTGAAAGTTAGTACTGTAGGAACCTAAGACTAGTGTTACTAGTCTAGTTACTAAGACTAATATTAATGTAACTGCTTCACAGCTTGGTTTGAAACTCTGATAGTCTGTATTAGTAGATAGTGGCTGAAGTGGCTACTTCATATTTAGACTTAATTTCTTCAAATCCTTGTCCAAAGGGTTTTTTTGTTACTTAATGCAGTTATTTTTTTTCAACATAGAAAAATTCTCTTTCCCTAAAAGCTGAAACTTTTATTTACTAAAATGTAATGGGTTGTTATGTCTGTATGTTGTAAACCTGAGCAAATCATCTCACTGTCTACCACATAAACTGTTGAGAACTTTAGTGTCTTGCTACAGCTTTCTTGAAAAAAGATTAATTTTATTTTGATAACATTTTTCATCACGAAGGATACGAATAATGATAGAAATACCATGGCTTTACAGTGGAAAAGTAAGTTAGTCAGTGTGGAAAAGAGGCTAAAGTTTGGGGTTTTGTTTGTTTTTTTAAATAAATAGAAGGACTTGTGTTTCACTGGTGTGTCTAAAGTAGTTGATTGTAGTAGTTACTACAATTCATGGAGAAACTAGCTCAAGGGATTTGGTTTGTCCACTAACTAAGTAAGAAATAACACAATGGAGCATAGTTCTGTGCTCAACAATATTTTACCTTTAATGAAATAGATTATCAGCTGAGAAATTGGGAACTGCCTAGTGACCGTCTGTGTGAATCTCTTTCAGGCACCTTTTTGGGCATACATCCTGGGTGCGTTAGGACTTTTTATCTACCAGTCTCTGGATGCCATTGATGGGAAGCAAGCCAGAAGAACAAACAGTAGTTCTCCTCTAGGAGAACTCTTTGATCATGGTTGCGACTCTATTTCCACAGGTAGACTTAATCTACTGTTACCCATCCTAGTTTTAAAATAGTTACCTGTTTTTAAGGGGAGCTGATTAATCACAGCTTTGTTGAAACTGGAAAGGTCTCTAGATATCACCTAGTCCAACTGTCTGCTCAGAGCAGGGTCAGCACGTCCCTTCCTTCCAGGATAATGTCACCATCTCCTGGTCGTTGCAGCCAAGGCTGCCCCTGACCTTGAGTATCGGGGGAGATATTTCAGAAGTACCTTCGGCAGATGCTGAGTAATGTGTTCTGCGCTTATTGACTGTGCATCTTCATGTACAGTGTTCTTTGAGCTAGATGGTGAGCAAAGAATTCCATAAGGGCATACTTAAAGATTCTTCAGGATACATAGCCTGTGCTGTCCAGTAGGATACAGGTGATGCCTAATAAAGGATTATAAGTACCTAAAAGATTGATGCTGGCATGTGAAACTAAGGATTCTGCTTTAGGAGTGAGGTGCTGAGATGTCCATTTGGTAATGGGGCATCCAGCCTGGCACTTAGGAGAAGGATCATTTATATTCTGTAGAAGAATGAGTTTAAAGACCAGCTGATCGGGAATCTTTAAAAAGTAAGCCTTGCTCAGTTTTACTCTCTGTAACTTAGCTGCTGTTGGTGGAAATGCCTATACATTTATAAAAGGTAAATGGCTGAAACGTTTGCCCTGGGAGTCAGTACATTCTTTATGCCTCACTCCCCAGAGAAGTGCAACCACCAATCTCTCTGAGCTGGGCCCTTCAGTGGAAGCTGTCAGTGATACAAAGAACATGAGACAACAGGGTCAGAAGGAGGGAGAATGACCACTGTAGGCTGGAAGGCAGGGCCCTCTCTTGGAAGAAAAGGAGTTCTGTGTTTTAGTCTCTCCTGCAAAGACTGTCCCTGAGGTTAGCTACTCAGTAAAGTTACCAATCATAGTGTTACTTTGTTATAGTGATGTAAAATGCCTTATTTATTTCTCATAACTGCAAGCAAAGAGGGTGTATGACTAACATGTTTGTTTCTACTTTTCAGTTTTTGTTGTCCTTGGATCCTGCATAGCAATCCGACTAGGAACAAATCCTGACTGGTTGTTTTTCTGTTGTTTTGTGGGACTGTTCATGTTCTATTCTGCTCACTGGCAGACATATGTATCAGGCATACTAAGGTTTGGAAAGTAAGTAGGTACCTTTAGAAGTACGTGTGGTTTACTGTCTCAGACCGCTACCTACTTGACTGCCATTTCTTCTTGACCTTTTTTTTTCCCCCTGCTCTGTCTTCCTCTCGCCTTCCTTGTCTCCCTTCCACCCTAGCAGGCTTGTGTTTTACCTGGCAAGAACTTTAAAACTCTGCCTAATACTGAGTAGAGGATTTGTTCTTTTTGCAGCTGATTTTTTATCTGTATATGCTTTGCTTGCATGCACTGCTCTCTTGTCTGTGGATTTGTTCTGGGAACAGCATACAAGCACCATGCAAGCTCAGGCCGGAAAGGTTTTGCCTGCAGTGTGAACAAGTGCTCTGTGTAGGAGCAGGGACAGAGCAAGCTCCTACAGCCCCCACAGTACCTCCATTTGTCACCTCCACAGAACACTCTCAGCCCAGGGGACTGAGAATTTTTTTTAGAGAAATTCCCTTGCTAATGGGTTTCCCTTCCATAGACATCTTCAGTCTTCCTCCCAGCAAACCCTCTGCAACCGTTGCATACTTTGGCAAGGAGTACCACAGAGCTTGAAGAATTACCCCAAGTGTATTTTGAGGGCTCTACTTTTAATCTGGTTCGTACTGGCTTTGATGCCCTTTACGTTTTGTGTTAGGTCACAGTTCTAGAGATTGCTGTGATGCCGTTTATGGCTTGGTAGAAATTTCATCTGTTCTCACTGTAGTGTAGGAGGAGGAGCCGTGACAGTTGTGTAGAAGATAACGATTTCATCTTAACTCCTTGAGTGTGGGGGGATTGCTGCACCCTCCTGCAGCAGTGCTGGTGCCTAGCTATGGCCTTCCACTGTTTTTTCGACGAGCTGCACTTCAGTAATGATTTCTGAAAAAAGGGAAGGACAACACTTTCTGTAGCAGGCAAGCTGGCAATACGTGCTAGATAAAGGCTGTCCTTCTACTAATCTAGTCACTTGCTAAGCCACCTGTCTGTAGTCCTACTTAGCTCTGACCTGCAGGAAGCACCTTAGCAAATCTGGGCACACAGGCTGGCTTTGCATACTGTTCTGTGTCTGTATCGAAAGAAAGCTGTCTCTGTGGCAATGCTAAGAGCTTTTTTTTTTTTTTTCATTTGCTGATAATGCATTTTACCACACAATCTATAACTCTTCTAACTGCCTACCCATCCTCCTCTCTTTTTTTCAAGGACATCTTGTGCTGTAAACAGAAATAGATGCTTGAGAGCAATGGCTGAAATAGGGTAATTTCCACACACGGCAGTGGACTACACTGAAGGGAGAAGGACTATGCCGTGAGCTCTGGCATTCTGTATAAATGATTGCTTTTAGGTGTCTTTCATTCTTTCATAAAATGTGAGAATGATTTCCATACGTGAGGAAGGTGCTATACTAATGTAAAAATTTCTTCACTAAAAACTTAATGGCTTCTGTGTAAATATAGTGATAGTGCATAATACAAGCAATCTGAGATAGCCTGGTGTTCCACGCTTACTGTCTCCAGATAAATAGAGACAACTTCTCTCCAAGATAACTTATTTCTGTTTAGTCCTAGAATTATGGAATCATAGGATTGTCTGTCTTGGAAGAGACTTTTAAGATCACCTAGTCCAACCATCAACCAAACTGTTAAAAACCAACAACCCACCACTAAACCACGTCACTGTCAGCCCATCTTTTGAATACCTCCAGAGACGGTGCCTCAGCCACCTCCCTGGGCAGCCCATTCCAATGCTTCCAACGGCAGAATGAGTCAGTTTTTTTCAAGGCTTGCAATTTTATGTCTCTTAAACATAGAGGTGAGACTTTAAATGAAGGCATTAGTGTATTGCTGTAACTGTGATAATACATAATAACACAGGCTGAAGCTTTCTTTCTGGAGTAGCAGTGCTTGATTTGAGAAGTCAAACAGGAGGAGAGAGAGCCCCAGCGCTGGTGGCCAGGAAGGAGCAGGCAGAGCAGCTGGGTGCTGTGCCACTCTCAGGTTCTGCAGAATACTGCACAGCGCCTGATTGAAATCTTTGGACTCCGACTTGAGCTGTGTTGCAACCAACAGCCTGAGCCTCTGTAAAATGAAGTACTAAACTTTAGCACACATTATGACTCAACTTCAAGTTCGAGCCTCCTCCCGCCACCAGCACCAGCAAATGCAGCACAGTTTGGAAACGTTGGGTTTTGTAGTACAGAGTGCCAATGCTCAACGCTTGCACGTGGATGCTTTTGCGTGACGTAACCATCGAGCTGAGTGTGCAGCTACAGCAGTGACCGGGCAGAAGTAATGCTTCATCCCTGGCACAGAGGACAAAGCCCCCTCCAGCAGCACAGTCCTGTTTCATGGCCCCCCCAGCCCCTGCACAGGCTTTTGTTAACTGACTTCGGGCCAGTTCATCAAATTGGCAGTAGATTAAAAGCCCACATTGGGTTAGGCAGCAGAGCTGGTTCTCCTCGCAGTCCCACGAGCAGGAGAGCTAGTGGCAGTGAGGGAGTGCAAGGGCGTAGGAAGGAGGGGACCACCTGTTCCAATGGCTTTGAGCAGCGACTACCACCTTGGCTCACCATCTAGGAGAGCCAAAATCAAAGCTGCACCTAAAGCTGAGTCTGAAGCTTGTGATGAAACTTGACCTGTTTTATCCCCGTCCTTTTGATGAAAGAAGGGACTTTATTGTTATTGTGATTATCAAGATGGGATAAATGGTTTCCATTAGTGAAGAGTTGAGTTTAAAGGGAGATACCCTTTAAAAATACAGTTTCCTGTGCAAATAGTAAGTAACAATACAGGTTGACTTTGGTCATAATACCTTCAAACTGCAAATCTATTCTAATTGCATGAAGAAATGTTGGGTTTTTTTAAACATCTGTTGTCACTGTTTACCAGTATCTTCAATACAAAGATCAGGTCTCTGTCTCAAAACCTTTAACAGCATAAAAGGAAACTTAGATGTGCATTTATTTTATTTTCAAGCTTTATTGAAAGTATTTTTTTTTTAATTTCCCCCCCCTCTTGAGCCTCTGCTTAACTTTCTTATATATGTTGAAGTCTTCTCAAAATATTTCATCAATCAAATACAGTAATAAAGAGCTGGCTGTCTTGTCTGAGAACAAAAAAGGTGGAATATGGAATCTCAAGGGCATAAAAAGCACCCTATTTTAAAATGTTTTTATGGAAAAAAGAAAGATATCAGTTATATGTCCTCTGAAACAGGACAGATGCTTAGCTGTCTGCTCACTCAGTCCTCAAATACTGCCCTTATGTTTTGCAGGCTCTATCTGTCAAGCTTTTATGATGTGATGCCTTAAAGAAACCTTTTCTGTCCCAGCCTACTCCTCACAATCCATACTTATATACGATATGCTTTTAATGGAGGCATTTGATTGCGTTTCCTGTGGGCTTGCTTTAAAACTTTGATTTGATACTTGCACATCAATGTCTGTAAATTTATACAGAATTCTCAAACAGCTAACAATGTATTCATTAAAGATTTCTCCCCTATTAAAATTATATGTAGCTTGCTCTAGATAAGGAATATAAATTTAATTTTAAATCTTAGCCAAAGATGTGTGCCTCCATAAAGAGTACCATTCTCAGTCAAGGAGAATCGTTATTCTATATACATTGATGTAATCTGAAGGAGAAAATTAAAAGTCAGTGTTCCCTCCTGCTGCCTTGCACTTACAGCAAAAGGGCCTTTTCTTTAACTAAATCTCTTTTCCTTCTATCTTTTTCTTTTTCCTTCATAGAGTTGATGTCACTGAAGTCCAGATAGCCATAGCAATGCTGCTCTTGATCTCTGCGTATGGTGGCACGGCAATATGGGACTATAAGGTAAGGATATTAAGTGTTCAGAGTTCCTATTGAGTATTCAGTTCCTGTGAAGCATTCGCGGTTCCTATGGGATTTGCAGCTCTCCCGTGTAAGACACCTACTGGTTGTCTAATGTTCTGGTTTAGCTCGTTGTACAAATCTAGGTTATTTTTGTGTTGTAGTTGACTTAGGTATAATGGTGTAACTTCCTATGCCTAAATCTAGATCTGTGTAGAGGAAAGAAGACCCCATCTGCCATACACAAACTTCTGATCTGGAACTAATACTTTGCAGCTACTGCAGCTTTTACAAATGTTTTTTGTTCGGATTTTATTTCTTTTGTGTGTTTTATTATAAGACATACATTCCTGTTGGTAAATGATTTCTAGGATGCTTTCTTTTAAAATGTCAAGCTTTAATCTGTCAAAACCATGGGCTGGAGTTAGGGTTTTTTTTGGCGAAGTTATCCATATTCATGTGCTGATGGAGATGTACTGATTTTTAACAGTTATGTCACAGCTGAGGTAAATGTAATTAAAGAGTTGTTTTCTATCCAAAAGCATTTCCCTATCTGTGGCTTTTATTCTCATCTTTCAAGTTGCACTTTAGTGGATGGGATCAAAAGTGTTTTAGACCAACATCTTCATCTTTGCTGGGATCTTTACTCAGCCATGTATACTTCTGCTTGGTTATAGCACATGGGAGAGCTGAGACCATTCCATGCTGCTGATAACCAGTGGAAATTAATCTAAATAGAACCCACCAAGTAGTTAAAATTAATACACGAGTTTACTCAGCAATTAAGAAATGTTCAGCTAAACTTTGTTTCCTTCCCTCATTCTGCAAGATGCATTTGTTCTGTTTTCAACCAACTTATTTTCATGTTGGAAAATTAAAATAGGTGCATTAGAGTTCAACTGTGATTGACTTTTTTCTTCAGTATTAGGATCTGTGGTAGTTATGCTGGATCTCAAAGCGATCTATATTAAAAAATATAGCCAGTGGTTTCAATTTATTACTACCTCTGTGTTGTAGGGTTTTTTTTTTGTGTGTTTTTGTTTGTTTGTTTTTTAAAATCCTCTGCTGCCTTTGGAAGTTTCCTTAAAACTGCAATTGATTCTGAAAGGTAACTGCTTAATTAAAATTTGTATCTGGAGACTATTGTAAATGCAAAGATACAGCATACAAGTAACACGTACCAAAGCACAAAGCAGGCAGATGGTGTTTCTGTTTCCTGTGGTTCAGTTCTTGTTCAGTTCCTACTATTCAGTGAAATAGCAGGAACTGTCTCTTCTGCCTCCTCCCATGCCTTGGTGGTGCCGTGGTCTGTGTCAAATATTTGCCTACGTAGTAAAACATGTGTGAAGAAGACCATCATAAGGACAAAGGCGGTGAGATCCAGCTGAATTTCAAGAACAGAACTTAAGTACTCATAAGTCGAGTTTAAATGTTACAAAAGAAATTCATCGTTGCCTTAGTAAGAAACAAACTCCAAACACTGTCCTCGGAGCTTGTTCCCAGGAAAGCAAGAGTTCAAATAAAACAATTGTTTAGTAGGTGTCAGTAGCTCTTTTTCAATCGCCTATTTTAAAAAAGTTGTTATCCTTAGTTTTAATATCTTTTGCTTGTTTTTCCTTCTAAGGTCCCTGTGATGGGCTTGGAACTGAAGTTCTTTGCAGTTTTTGGAATACTGTGTGGAACAGCCATTTCTTTTTTCAATTATTTCCGTGTCATCTTTGGTGGAGGGGTTGGAAAGAATGGATCTACAATAGCAGTAAGTTGCTTTAAATATCTGAATGAGGTCTGAATAATTTACACCTGTAACTTATTGCATTTCAGGTGATCCTAAGGGTTTTATCTGTTTAAGCATTTAATCAGACAAGCATAGGAATGTTGGATTCCAACAACATAATTGGCGACCAAATATGTTATGCTATTCCTAAAGCAAAGACTTCTTTATCTGCATTCTCCCTACCTGTTACTGCATTTCTTCCATTGCAGGAACCACCAATGTATTTTCTTACAAAATTGATTAGTGGTCCCTGCAAACAATACTGATAGCATTGCTGTAACGCTAATGGATTTTCTCTGAGTTTTGATAACTCTGGTTTTATTTAATAGGATTTGCAATATGTATAAAATCTGGATCTTACTGTGTGACTGAGGCCTAAGACAAATTTTCTGTTTGTATTTCAGGGAACGAGTGTTCTGTCACCAGGCCTGCACATTGGACTGCTTATCACACTGGCCGTTATGATCTATAAGAAGTCCACAACGCAGCTGTTTGAAAAACATTCTTGCCTGTACGTCTTGACATTTGGAGTTGTGAATGCTAAAATCTCTCAGAAGTTGGTGGTAAGGAATCTTGTTTCAGTCCTAAACCTCCTTAGAACTAAACTGGTTCTTGGCTTAACGCTTGCTGGATCAGTGGGCAGCTCTGTATTACCAGTTACATTATGATCAAGACATGGAATGAGACTTGGGTCCCTACAGAGAGAATTACATGTGACACTGATGCACGCACACACTTGTTGTTGAATGTATTGGCTAGAACTTTCAGGCTTGTTTAACTTCCTCCTAAGAACATACTGTCCGTCTTTAACATGTAGCTGTAGTCCCTCAAGCCTTACTAACAGTGCCGTGACTTCTGATTTAATTATCTGAAATGAGAATTTAATCATTATAATGAAGAGAGAAACTTTTCTGTCTTTATCTCTTTTATAATTAAAAACCTCATCAATGGATTAAAAAACATCTACCTTACCTCGTATTTGCTAACAGTAATCCAGTGCCACGGTTCCAGCTGGGATGGGGTTAACTTTCTTGCTAGCAGCTGGTATAGTGTCGTGGTTTGCATTTGGGATATGAACAGCATTAATAAAAGACTCAAGGTTCTAGTTGTCAGGCCTCTTCTGCTGCTCACACCACCCCACCAGCAAGGGCTGGGGGTGCACAAGGGGTTGGGAGGGGACACAGCTGGGAGAGCTGACCCCAGCTGACCAAAGAGATGTTCCACAGCGTGTGATGTCATGTTCACATGCTGGGGGAAGAAGGAAGCGCGGAATGGTTGGGATGACGGTGTTTTGTCTTCCCAAGAGACTGTTACACATGGTAGAACCTGGCTTTCCTTCCTGGCCATGGCTGAACACCTGCCTGCCCATGGAAAGCAGTGAAGGAATTCCTTGTTTTGCTCTGCTTGCGTGCGTGGCTTTTGCTTTATCTGTTACACTGTCTTCATCTGAACACTGAGTTTTTCCTCGCTCTTCTGATTCTCTTCTCCCATCACCACTGTGGGGACTGAGTGAGTGGCTGCATGGCTCTAGCTGCTGGCTGGGGTTAAACCACAACACCCAGTCAGCTGATTTATTATTTTTTCCCTCCCAGCGTAACAGTTTTCAAACACTAGAAAACTGATATTTTACAGACTTTATTGCTAAACGCTGAACTACTAATGTGGTTCAAGAGTGAGAATGCTGATGAGAAGACTGAGCCTTAAGATTGAACTTGCGGCAGGTCATCCATTCTGTCAGACACCTTGGCTCCCCCTTGCTCCCTCAGAGGACCCCTGGGTCCTTCTAACCAGTGGCCATCACTATGTACATCAGCTCACGGATGGACACTTCTGAGCAAACCATGTTTCCTTTGATGCTTTATGTGTCGCTTCATGATAGTCTTCACCAGAGGCAAATCTGTTAAGGCAGTAGGTGAAATATTTCCGTGGGTTTGGCACTCAGTCTTCTGATACTATTTCAGGAGGCCTTGTCCTTCTGGCTCTCTGGAGTGAGCAAAAGGCAGTAAAAACTTAAGGTGTGGCCAGGTGGGAGGCCCAGTGCAAGCACGAGCCAAAGGTCTTTGCAGGTTGTGTTGATGTGCCAGAGCCGCTCTGCAGGCACTAACCCTGCAGTGCTGTTGCACATCAGGCCAGATGTGAGCCAGGAATTGCTTCCTGCAGTCATCCCTTTAGCAGGAGATTTGCATCTTTTGTTGGTTTAGAGTGGAAGCTTTTGTGGATTGTCCTGTCTTTAGATGGGGACACTCACAGGCTCTCCTGTGAATTTTCCTGTGCAGTGTAGACTTGACCATGGTTTATGTTCTGCTGAGACCACTTTCTTCACAGGAACTTGTCAGTACCTTAATGATATTTGCCAAGTGTCCACAATGTGTGGAAACAAGGATGTGATCTCTTACAGCAAACCTGGCACCAAGACTACTGCTTTCCTTCCAGTTTTTGAGCTTCTAGGTATGGACTCTTCCTGTGTCCTTTACGAGGTCTCTCAACTTCTTACAAAATACTCTTCTTTTGCTTCTCAATTAAGATGAGCTTAAGTTGTCTCTTAAAAATGCCATGTATGGAGGGCTCAAGGTGTGTGTGGGGAAGAGATTCCTTCCATCCCTCCAGTAATCTTTCTTCTTCTCTTGGTCATTCTGTACAGTGTCCCTGTGCATGCATCACTGTCTCTACTAAACTGTGAAAACGAGTCCTGTCACCTTAGCAAAAGCCTAGTTTCTAGTTAGCTTTTAGCTAAGTAAAGCTGAAACTTTCACGTTAGATATGTAAGTAACATTTAGAGTGAGTAGCATTCATCATCAGTAATACACTTGCGTAGTCTGACCCTTCAAATACAGCCCTGAAAATATAAAGTGGGCAACCCCTGTGAGTAGCTAAAATGCCCTGGTAACGTATTTAAAAAAGAACACTGAAGGATGTGTGCACATTTATTATTATATAAAGTCAAAAAAACACCAACTGGTAATTCAAGTAGCTGTTACCACTGATTGCAGTGCTATATATTGATTGGATAACCTGGGAAGAAGTTACTTGGTCCTTGGGAAAGAAATTGTCTGGGAGCAGCAGGCCCTGAAGCATTTATGAAGCCCTTGGCCAGCCTGCTAACTGCTTCCTAAGAACCAGGCTGTTGCAGGGTAAGGATGTGTCCTGGTTTCAGCTGGGATAGAGTTGGTTTTCTTTCTAGGGGTTGCTGTGTCTTCAGATTTGGTATGATAGGAATGCCAATAATGCGTATTGTTTTAGTTGTTGCTAAGTGGTGTTTATACTAGTCAGGGAGTTTTTTCAGCTTCCCATAGAAATTGAGGAGGAGCATAGACAGAACAGTAGAATGGCCGATGGTATATTCTATACCATAGACAACATGCTCTGTATATAAATGGGTGTTGGCTGGGGTGAGAGGGAGAATCCACAGTCTCCGCTGGGGTCCAGCTGGGCAACCAACTTACCGGGCAGGGAGAGTGATTTGCATCTTGTGTATTCTTTTACCATTATTATCATTGTTTTTTCCTTTTTTTGTTATTATTCTAATAAACTGTCTTTATCAACCCATGAGGTTGGGTTTTTTTCACCTTCTCTTACTTTTCTTCTTTTTCTTTTGCTTCTGGGGGGGTGAACAGGGATGAGCAAGAGGCTGCATGGTTCCTGCTGCTGGCTGGGATTAAACCATGGTGGGATGTCTTGCCATTTCACCGCTAAGGTGGAGGTTTTCTGGTAGTTCTGGTAGTTACACTGATTTCTCTTCTTTCTCCTTAGGTGGCTCACATGACAAAAAGTGAAATCTGTCTTCAGGACACTGCATTTATTGGGCCAGGACTTCTGTTTTTGGACCAGTACTTCAACAGTTTTATTGATGAATATATTGTCCTATGGATAGCACTGGTAAGCATTTTGTTTTATACTTTGCATTCGGACCATACTTAAAGGAACAGATTGAGAAGTGTCCTTGTCATTCTGCTCTGCCATTTCTGACTTGCTCAGATTTCAGCTGGCCAAGCGGAGGGTGTGCCAGGCAGGATGCCACGCAAACATGTATTTTGGGAGCTGACTGGCTTGCTTTTCTTAGAACAGAGAGATGAAATAAAATTTACAGATCTCTCTTGTAATTATGCTTTAGTTCAGGTGATTTGTTTATTCTGCTAACTGCAGACTAAACACTTTTTTTTATCAGACTTCGTAAGTGTTTAATGCTCTTTGGTTTTGGGGCTGGTTTGGTTTTTTGTTTGTTTTTTTAACTTGTTACTTGGATAGATTGATTAAAGATGAATTTATAGTAGGGACAATATTAAAAATACTTGTGGTGGGTTTTTGTGGTGATTTTTTTTGTTTAACCTGTTCTGTTTTGTTCTTTTGAAGTTCATATCCTTGTTTGATATGCTGAGATATGCCACTGGTGTATGCCTACAGATTGCTGCTCATCTTCATATACATGTCTTCAGAATTTCATCTCATCAAGCTCCTGAACAGGTTCAAAACCATAATGACTGATAAAATAGGTCAAGGCCGAGAGGAGAAACAGTTAGGGGAATGCTGAATGAAGCAGCCTCTTGTTTTTGGGAAGACAGATTAAGCTTTTCAAGGAGATAGTTTTATGAGAAAGCTCGCTCTATCTCAGATATTACCAGATGTTAGAATTCCTGAACATAAAGTTCTTCAGATTCTATTGCTACCAATACATTGGAATCAGGATGTATTTCCCCTCTGTGTTCCAGACATTGCAGCTCTTAATTTCATACTATGAACATCACATTTGAAACTTCTGCCATTTCCTGTTAGGTAACCTTCATTCTGCACTTCTGGTCTGGTGACTGTAGGCTGCAATCCAAGGTGCTACCAACCAGAATTCAAGGAGGAATTTAGCTTTCCCCCTAGATGAAGTGACTAATCTAGCATTAGTTTCTGAAGTCGTCTTGGAACTGCTGTGAAGTGGTTGCCAGAGGTATCAGTGAATACAGTACCGCGTTGCTGAGGCTGGTAAAATAAGGCACCTGTGAGGTAAAATTACTCATTAATCTCTGTTCTGATGTTTCTAAAGAACAAGCTACTGGATCAGTAGGATGAAGGAGGTATAGCTCAGGAAAGTTTTCTTCTATTTCAAAATATTGAGTGCCTTTAGGGTTCACGCATTCTGTAGTATTTAAATATATTACCTGTTTTTGAGGCCAGTTTCTGGTTTTGTAGTCATTATAATGTTTGCCTCATTGTCCTGATTATTATGTAGACTAGAGGTAGTTGTGTACTTCAGGGACGCTGACTTTATCTGCCCTAACTTGTATTTGTGAAACTGCACAAGTGAATGACAAAGCTCTTTGATAAACGTAAACAACTGTGACTGTTTGACTGTGACAGTGCAACCCACCTGTATGTAATTCCCTCTGAAGTGTGTTCATCTACCTTACACTCTATCTTATTTGTCTTGGAACTGTCACTGTACTTGATCCAAATGGAACTAAACCCTAATGTATGGTCAAACTCTCCCAAAGAGAAAGTCAGGCCTGCTACCAGCCTTTCTCTTTCCTTTAGAATGGATTGGCTGACATTATGTGCCTAGAGAAAGGGCTCCTGGTGTCATTATAGAAAAGCAGAAGTAACTTGCTATCTGTACAAGCAAATCATGACTCGTGCACAAACCCTCTCAGCTTAACCTCCATTAAAAAGGAACTATTTGAATACCATTTTTTTAAAAAGCTGTTGAATGTTTCTGTCTGTTACCGTTGCTGATATATAGCTCAGCTGTGAGTTTGAGTCCTTCTTGAACTGTACAATAATGAATGCTATGGTTTGTTAAAAAAATATTACCACTGCAGCTTCCTAGCTGTGTGTTAATTCAGAAAGACTTCCTGAGGTGTTCAAGGAACTTTAAAGGTGGTGTATTGTCTGCTAAATTTGGGAGGAATAAATCCCATCTACCACACTCCTGCCTAAAAAGGCTATACTGATACACTTACAGGGTAACTGTTAACAGTTGCTGCCAGGACTAGCACTCCCAAGTGACTAATTCCAAATGACTCCTACTACTCCTGTTCGAGGCTGGGAAAGACACAGCATCAATAAATGACCTTAGCCTGAACCAGGCCATGGGCAAATACAAAGGGGAGGTGGTAAAGACCATTTCAGTTTGTTCTAATACTGTAAACAATTGCCTACCCCATGAAAAGACAGGCAATTTTTTTTAGAGTCAGGTTGGAGTCCTCAGAATGCTCAACTGACAAAAGCATGTCATAGTAAGTATGAATATTCTTGAGGATATGATTTGAGGTATGTGGACAATGGGAAACTAATGCAGAAATTGGTCAGAAAACCAGCAACTTGAGGCAATACTATCGAATAACCTAGTATTGAAGGTAGGAAGCAAAAGTTTAACTATTTCATAGCATCATCTAATCATCCTTAGAGGGCTGAGACTCAGCAGCAGAGTTACCTGTTACCCACCCAGGGGCCCGTATGGCCTTGTATATCCTTCTAGCAATTGGACTTCTGTGTTTGCTCCTTCCCCGAGTCCTAGGAGAGGCAGAACAAAAGGAGCTCCAAACCAGTTGCTTGTTCAACTTTACTTGTTACCTAATAGCTAAAGCGTATCTAAGTTAGCTGTCAGTGATCTGGCTCCCAGAACTGGAGAACCATCATCAAATGACTTGAATCTCAAATAAAAGTGCTAGTACACTGAGGAGAAGAGTTTGTATGGAATGGTTTTGAAATACATTGTTATGAAAACATCACATTTGTGTGCGTGGTTGTGTGGATGGTTTTTGTTACCCACTGCTGTATTACATCGAAGCATTAAATCTGTTAGGAACTACCTAAGTTGTACAAGTGGATATTCAGAGGTGATGGTTTTCTGTAAAAACAAACTGCATGCAACCTAAGATGACTGCTTAATTTATACTGATTTACTGTAATGAGATACATGAAAGAGAAATGCTTTATCCTTAAAGCTTAGGCCTCCCTAAATTGCTCATTGTTTGGAATTGCAAAAAGTAATATTCCATCTCAAAGGCTTGTAATAACTTGTACTAAATAAATAAGCTAGATTATTTCTAGCAGGGGTTCTACAAGAACTATGTCCCCCCCAAACGCATAACGTTTAATTACGGTTACTTGAGCAGACCTCATATAATGTTGTGATACGCAGCTCATCATTTAACTACAGAAACCTGCTTTTCTGAGAAATTACAGCAGTTCATAAATCTCTTACTAGTACAAAGATATTAAAATGCCTAGCCTAACAAGAGAGATAACAAAAATTACTTTACTATAATACACACCATTAAACAGTCTTACATGAGCTGTGTCATACTCTATGAATGTTCGTAACTGCTGATATGTCAGCAGACTGAATCTCGAGCCTACCAAATTCTGCTGCTTGTGAAAAATGCTCCTCTTTGCACAATGTACCTAAAGGCCTAAAGTTAGTATGTAAAACCTGGGTAATGCATTTTTCATTAATTCTGCTCATTGTTACAATTTGGCATTATAGAAATTGAAACCATTTAAGCAGTCCGGTGCTATTGAAAGTGAATATTAAGCAGTTAAAGATTAATTGGACAGATAGTAAATGGTATGGGGTCCATATCTCCCCTCCGAAGTAACAAATTTAATAATATACTGTCTTACAACATTATTGGACACGAGATTAGAACAATCCATGAAAGCGTTTAATAGAAACTTTAAAACATTGAAATCTTAACATACTTCTCTACGGCTAATGCCTATACTTGTATCATGTTACTTAGGTACAAGTTGTTTCTCCATTGAGCCATCAGAATAACATGGACTGAAGAGACTTGCGAACGGTTGCCATCTCCTGCTGTTGCTGTTACAAGAAAAGGAGATAATACTGAACAAATGCCATATCACTATGATTCCTTTGAGCTAATTAAATAAATGTCAAATTACTTTTTTATAGAATGTTCTGTTTCTGCATTTAACTAACAGCTTTATAGATCTGATACTTACGGTGTCCATCATAATCTTCTTCTGCAAGAGAGCCATTTCTTTCCGAAGTTCACTTTGAGCACCAGCTAGAAGATTTTCATTGCTTTTCTCCAGCTCTTCCATGCTCTGCAGTTAAGGATAATCTTAGTTTAGAACTGTTCAATGACAAAGGGTTCATTTAAAAGAAACAAACAAATTGTCATTCAGACTACTGTTTAATTTTTACAGCAGCAGCAGCCATGGAGCATTGATGAGGTTTTGTCACAACCTTGACAGACAAATCATACAGGATTCCTTACTCCAATCCACACTCCTATTTAAGCTATATGAACCCTGTGAAACTATTAATACAGATCCCATGAATGATACAGTCCCCTCCACTCAGCATCTGTGATGTCTCAGCTAGTTAATCCTGCACATCAGTAAAGCTAAGAGTTCTACAAGGAAAGATGAGATAGACCATCTGTGAGGAGCCATAGGGGGAGTTTAATATTATGACAACCTTGCAGACTTGAAGTAAGGACTATAAACCCCATTAAATTTCCTTCTCTTTGCACACTTCTACCCAAATAAGCTAAGTAAAACTCGCTGGTTACCTTCCCTTTTGTACATACAGTTATGCCTAAATCTACGTATGCGTATAGCTGTAGTGCCCTTGGCTTGTATTAGGCTTATTTGAGGCTTGATTTCTACCTTTTGATCTTCTTAGAGGAGGAAAAAAAAAAAATCAAAGTAATACTTGACCTTCTGTTCAGTTGTTCATCTTCGATGAAGGAATTTTTGACATTTTGGAACAGTAATTATTTATTAATGCTTCTGTAATATCCTCTGTACGTGCTGACCGCCTTAAGTTGCTATACTTCAAACTTATTTTTCAAAGCTACCAGATCTGAAAAAACCCACACTGTATCCTGATTAACTGAAATTTCAGAAAGAGACCAGCTATGGAATGACGTGAACAGAAGTTGAGGTTTGTCAGAAACTGAGAGGCTCGAATCCACACCATGTATCAGTATGTGCTGGGGGCTGCCCCACTGGAAAACAGCTTGGTCGAAAAGGACCTAGGGGTCCTGGTGGACGCTGAGTTGAATGTGAGCCAGCAGCGTGCCCTTGCGATGAAGAGGGCTAATGGGCTGCATTAGACAGTGTTCTCAGCAGGTTAAGATAGGTGACCCTGCCCTTCTACTTAGCACTGGTGAGACCACACCTGGAGTGCTATGTCCAGATCTGAACTACTCAGAGAGATATGGACATACTGGATAGAGCCCAACAAAGGGCTACAGTGATGATTAGGGGACAGGACCATTTCTCTTCTGAGCAAAGGCTGAGAGCTGGGACTGTTCAGCCTGAAGAAGAGAAGGCTTAGGAAGAGATCTTATCTATATATGTAAATACTGAAGAGGGGGGGTGCAAACAAGATTGAGGTAGGCTCTTGACGTGCACAGTGACAAGACCAGAGGCAAACAAACTGAAAACAAAGGAGATTCCCTCTGAACATCAAAGAAACATGGTTTTGAGCGTGATTGAGCGTTGGAACAGGCCACACAGAGATGTGGAATGTTCATCATTGGACATCACCCACAGAGATACTCAAGAGCCATCTGGCTGTAAGTCCTGGGCAACCACCTCTATGGACCCCTGCTGGCTGGACCAGGCAACCTGCAACCTCAGTCCTTCAGTGATTCTATGGTACTGAGCATCTGCATTCATTACAAAACCAAACATTTAGGATACTTTCCTTTTTCTTAGAGCTTAGATGCCTAATACCTTACCTTAGAAAAACTTGGGGAAGGAAATTTGGGAGTAAAGTGTTTTGGTCCTAGTATAAAATGACAGGGAAAATGGGGTGTGGTATGGGTTGTTTTTTTTTTTAACCAAAAGTCTAAATTTTGAGTAGTTATGTTAGCTGTCTAGTATGCTAGCTACTTAGTTTAAAAAACAAACAACCAAAAACAACCAAAACCACAACAAAACACCAGAGTTAATTAGTACCAGTCATGTGTTTAAAATATATTATCTCTAAGCACTGTCCAAAAAAAAAATAGTAATGGTGTTTGTAGGACTCCCAACAAACACAAAAATTATGCATAAAGCAACAGGAAAGTTAAAAAAGACTGATCTGGGCCTGTTTTCACGATAAATCACTATTTTGTTCAGATTCTTCCTGTTGATGTTTTAGTGAATGCTCAGCTTGAATACTAGGCTACAGAAAGGAAAACCCTTTCTAATGAAGGTTGCTTAGGAAGAAATGAAAGGAGCTCTAACTGGGCAATTTCAAGGAAATTACAATTGGTTTTCTTTAGTGGTCACTTACATAAAGCAGCAATAGCTAAAAACATTAATGACAAAAAACCATTGGTATCCAGTTGTTATTATGGAGGATGCACTTGCCAGCAGTAATAAAAGCAGTAAATTGCAGCCTAAAATGTATTTTTAATAGATTGTCAAGTTTCACTTTTTTAAATACACACCAAAAAACAAAGGGGATAATTAAGACACAATCCTGATGATTTAACTGACCTATATAACTTTTAAACTGGTACAAAAACGTGTTGTGTTTGGAAACTGTGCTGTGAGGGTTGTGGTTAAATATTTGAAAGACGCAGATCCCTGTGAGAACACATTTAGCTAAATCATTTATTAAACAGTTGCAATCTGTACACAAGTACAGAGAGAACAAGCCACATTCTTAACAAGTAAAGGAAAGATACTAACATGAATATTCACGCAAGGCTGTTATTTTCCTTAAATGAACCTTAAATCTCTGTATATCGTAAAGGTTGAATTAATAGAGCTTTCTTAAATGATGTGATGAGTTGCCTCCTAAGAAGAAAATTTACTGTACCTTTGAAAATTGCTCATAGAGTTGCTTAATGGTTTTCAGTCTCTGACTTTGAACTATTCTTGCCTGTTGAAAAACTTTTTGTTGCTGACGAAACATATTCTGAAACAGAAGCAAAAGAAAAAAATAATCGTGTTAGTTAACCAGAAGTGCTTGGAGAGGAACACTAATGTCATGAATGAGAATCAGAAAATTCTGCCTTCACTGGAAATCTGGGTCATGTAATGTAGATCTCTGCCGGGAGAGCTATCCTTGTTCTTAGTAATGAAAGAAAGATTGAAGACTGGAATATGCCCTGGGTCACCTCCTGAGGTCGCTTCCAACTTGAATTATCCCTATGAGATCCTATGAGAATTGCTATCCAACACAGTTCTTGAGTGGGTACCTCAGGGAAATGTGCTGCTTAGGGAAAAGCAAGACTTGAAAACGTGTTGGGTGTACCAATATAGCAACATCATGTGATTATATTCCATTGTATTGCCCCTATGCCATTTCAATCGCCTTGCATTTATTATATACAGGCATATTTTTAAACAACGCATGCAAAAAGACAACTGCTTTCCTTTGCGCCACACAGAAAGGGGACGCATCATTAGTCTCCGTAAATGGTCTTGACTTTTCCCAATCCACCTGCTGGCCTAGGGCATCACTTACTGCCATACATAAATTTCCAATAACGTTTATAAATGCACCCCTTTTCACTTCAAAAATATATTCCCAAACCTAAACTCCATAAAGTGATTTTACATTTCTTGAGTGTTTACATAACAATACTCCCTCCTTGTGAAAACGCTGCGAAACTCCTGCCATGCTGGAAACCCACCGCTAGTTTTTCTTCCTGCTCCTCTGCTTTCTGCACATCTACATCCCACTGCTGGAATAAAGTCAGGAACTGCTGGGAGAACTCATGACTGAGCTTCTGCCTGTAAAGAGACGGTAGCCCAAAGTATGACAAATGCCATGAAGAGCTACAAGGAAAGCTGAGGTTCAGCACACACATGGAATAGAAAAAAAAGGAGCTGGCATAGATAAAGAAAGAGGCTGTTTGGACATCTGGCCATAACTGAATACTGTATGCTTTGAAAAACTGGAGACACATACACTTTTTGAGTGAATGTGGATTATATACAGCACTCATATATAAAATTCAGGTGGTTTGGGGGGCTTTTTGATTAAAAAATTATATCAACCTTTCTTCCTAACAGTGTCCAGTTTTCTGAGATTTTCTGTATTTTTCTAACCCCACTACAGATCTTGGCTTTAACTCAAGGGGTTTACAATTAAACAATCAATTGGTTCATTCATTAGCTCATTATGATCAAGTTCCTCTATGTAAACTTAATTTTTGCCCATGTAAGTTTCAGATATAAATATTCATCTGTCTAAAAATCACCAAGACAATTACAAGTATTCCTGACTTTCAGTTTTCAGCTGTCTCTTCTTCCAGTTTGTTCTACCTTACCCATCGCAGAGGTACTAATTAAATATGCCTTAAGAGGCAATAGGAATGGTATATAGGGTGAGAATTACTTACAATATGAAAATTAAATTTGCTTTCTTAACCAGAATGGTCTAAAAAATTTACTGAACGTTTTTCAGTTTTCAAGTAGAAACAGAAAATTCCAACTGAAATGGCAAAAAGAAAAACATTGGTTTAAAAGACAAAAAAACCACCAAAGGTCATTTTCCAGAAAGATAAAACGAAAGCAAAACCAGTTCCTTAAGTTACCTTGCTTTCAAAATTCCAAATCTCAAGTTTCTCTATTCAAAAGGGAAAGCGCTCCACTGAACTATTACTGTCAGTTTAACCAAGTGGACACAACTGGAGGCAGCAGAAACATGGGACCCTGAGCAAGTATTTGACTAGTAGAAACTAGTTAACTTGCTGTTTAACCGTCAGAAGATGGACCAATTACCTGTGCTGCGACACAAAAGGGAATTTGATTTCACAGGTCTGAAAAAAAGGAAATGTTACCTTTGCTCCTGCTGTGTTTTCCAAACATGTTCAATCTTCTGGTTACTGGTTTTGAGTGAGGCTTTCGTATACATCTCTAATCTTTTCCTCTTAGCTAAGAGAGCCTTGTTGATGTCAGCTAAAAAGCAAAGACTATTTAGAAACCACGCGTATTGAGATTTATTTATTTATTTATTTTATTTATTTATTAAAAATGCTGATTGCCCGTGCTTTGGAGGAACGAACAAGGTGTGTTTGAATGGAAAAGAAGCCTAACGTGATCTGGGCTCCTGGCTGCTGTGTTTAGACTGTCCTTCAACCGTGTGTCAGCACCTGTGTGAGTGCTGTGTCCCTAAGCCCCCCCTATGCCCTTATAGACCCTGGCTTCTGGAGTTGCAACTGCTCCTTGTCCCAGCCCTGCCAATTACTCCAGCATCTGCTTCCAGTCCTTACTTCTCTGAGGGGCCAGACCGAACAGGGCCTACCATGATGTGACTCAGCCTCAGCACCTCTAGCCTGCAGAAGACTGACAGCAGATCACACCAATGCTTAAAAATATCTAAAGGGCAAGCATCAAGAGGATGGGGCCAGACTCCTCTCAGTGGTGCCTGGCGAGGACGAGTGAACAGGGACAAACCGAACACAGGAAATTTCATCCCAACACAAGGAAAAACTTCACTTTGAGGGTGCTAGAGCACTGGAACAGGCTGCCCAGAGAGCTTCTGAAGTCTCCTTTTCTGGAGATATTCCAAACTTGCCTGGATGTGTTCCTGTCCAACCTGCTGTAGTTGAACCTGCTTTGGCAGGGGAGTTGAACTAAATTTCCAGAAGTCCATTCCAATCTCTACTATTCTGCCATTCTTTCATTCTGGGCAGGATGCTACTGGGTATGGTGTCAGGCTGACTCTGAGCAGACACACACATTAATCTGAATCTGTCCAGCAATTTGATCTCAGGGTAGTTGCAGTGCTGCTAGTATGTGTATTTAAATTGGTTCCTTACAGGCTGTTGCCATGTGCTCCCCTACAGATTCTTATAGTCCAACATGCATTTCTAATGTACCATCCATACAATAAGCATGTATATGTGGTTGAAGCACTAAGCACGACCCAGTCAGTTCACACTGCCTGTCTTCAAACATGGGGTTTGGACACCTCACAGTCTGTAAATTCTCCATTCAAAGCTAGAGATACCTTGCACAAACCTGAGTGAGTACAGACATCTTGATCTCTTTTCTCTAGTATTTAATGATGGTTTAGTCACACCATAAAAATCCTCACCCGTTTAGCTGCCTGACCACAGTGCCAGCTCAGTTTCCAGACTTTCAAGGACTTTAGTTATACTGAGAATTTTTAATTTTTATTCTAGAAACACCACACATCTCAAATTACTTGCATATCAAAAATAAACATATGTGATTACTATACTCAGAGAGACTTAGTACTTGTAAAAAGTTACTCAAGGTAAGGTAGTTTGTTTCCCTTTAATTTACAATTGTAGATTTAACAAACAAGTTGCAGCTTCAGGTTAATACAACAATTTCTTTTCCTGCTCACTGTAGATTTCAAGAAACACCTGTCGAACCTCTCTCATCTGCTGAGGCATCTGCCCCTGCTCATGCCAAACCTACTGTTTCTTAGCAGACGGCATCCTCTCTCTGGTCCATTAATTTTCCTTCCATCTTATTTTTGAGTCTTCAACAAGCAATCCTAGGTTTTTGACATTAAAATCTTCCTCCTACCTAGACTGCTAGATCTACAATAGCATTCTAATATGTACCTTAACAGCAGAAAGTCTTAATACTTGGATTAAAGAATCCCTTGAGCCCCTCTTTCACATGCAGGTACATACTCTGTACAGCATTTTCTTATACAAATAATGAAAGTATTAACCAGCTACTGAGTATGTAATACTGGCATTAAGATGGTTTCCCTTGCTTCTGCAGCTTTTTGATGCTTTGTTACTCCGTGATTTGTATTATACATTCTTTACAAATGAAACGTGTTTTTTCTCTTAACCTGTCGCCTGTCTAGAATTCAGCTGGGAATTTAACTGTAAGTAAAGCCATCAAGATCTGACTAAATTAATTTAATTTAGATCTGACTAAATTAAATCAAATTCCCCGTTCTCTGCATTTCTGAAGGCGTGAAGTACCTACTTCTCTAGCTCATTCTATATCACAACTATAACCTACTTCCAGAATGCCTTGTCTAGAATGAGAACTATTTGTTCTAATTCAACTGCTTGTATTAACATTTACATGACCTGAATTTCTCACTCAAGTCTTGCAGTCGGCAGCCTCTCTTACATCATTTTGACAAAAAATTCAGCAAGAACAGCTAAGTCGGGTTGTCCCTCTTCTCTACAAAATAATCACAACCTCTTAAAATTGGAATTGATAATCAGAAGCACTCATACATCTTTCCCTTTTTCATTTGTAATCACCTACACAAATAGTTACATCTCACTTTATATGCAGTTACTCCCTACTCTTTTTTCCCCCCTTTCCTCTGCGTAGATATAACTTTTTTTTTCTGAAAAATGTCTTTTTTTCAGAAATGGTGAAAAATGTTACAAAGACTGCTCATTTTATATGGTTTTATATGATCTTTTATCTTGGTTTACACTACAGAGTTACTGCCAATTCTGCAACTTAAAAATTGTTTTTTTAATTTATTAGAATGTAAACATACTTACCTCCAAATCTTTCCAGCATATTCTGTACTTCACCCCTAGAAAACAGTGTTTAACATTTTTATTTGCCCATTTTGTGACTTTAGAATAAGGCCTGTTGTATAAAACTAATTTTACTCATGTGCCTATTACTTGTAAGCAGTGACAGACGTGTTTCTACAAGATAAAAAATAGCTCTATAGCTCTCTTCCTGTAAGAGGTCTCTTTTTTTAGACTAACTTGCTTTTAAAAAAATATAAGTTACTAGAGTCTATTAATTTAGTCTCCAGTAAAAGGGCAGTATTGGGAATTGAAGGGTCCTGAGTGACAGAGCGTTTCCTATACAAAAAGAAAACACAAAAGGTATTTGGAATATCAAATGAAAACAAGCTCGTGACAGTCAGCACGACTGGAACAGTAAGTAAAATTGAAGCCAAATAGTGTTGTTTTTACAACACTTTTAAGATAATACCGGTGTGTAAGGCAGTTGTACAATAGCTGACAAGTTCAAAAAAGGACATGGTGTGTAAAGAAGTATTTATCTTGTTTTATATCATCTTCTTCACAGGGTACCACTTTCTTTTTTGAAGAGTAAAAAAACCCCGAAAACACAACATATCTTCAACAACAATTACAATCTTATAATGTTACTAAAAGCTATTTCAACATACACATTTTTATTACATTTACACTTCCCATAAATATTAAATTTTGTAAGCTTTATCTGTAAGAAGAACTTATTTTTCATGCCATATAGGTGGATCATGTAAAGTACTGTTAATATCCTCAAGCAACTAAGATCAAAGGGGAAATAATAAAACTATCAACAATTTAGAATATACTTAAAATTGTTTTTATCAAAAGGTGATTTAAGAAATCACACAGATGCATCAGATTTTTATGGATGTTCAACAGCATCTACAAAGAAACTGCAGAATTACTCGTTTTAAAATGCTATATCTTCTTTTTTTTACCTACAATTATTTTATTATCGTCACCTGATATTTTAGCAAAATGCTAAAGAAACACACCAAGCAAAACAAGCGTAGTGAATAACTGAAACCAGTATCCACGTAAGACTTGCACATTTTGGAAAAAAAGTAAAATCCTAACCTTACCCCACATCATCTGGAACCACATGAGTAGTCACCAATGGTCTCTTCTTCCCATGCTTGTCCATTACTGGTGTTTCACCTGAATACAAATTTCAAAAAGATTTACAAAAATCTCTTCTATTGTGTGTGGCTCTTTTGAATTATTAAAAGCGTATTTGCGTTCCTGTAATGCCACTTCTCTGAACATGTCCCAGGGGGCTCAGTTCCTATCCATAACGTGTGCCGCTCCTAAAACTTTGAATCTGGAGCTGACAGATGGCGATGAATTACTTTGCAGGGCTATATATGAGCGGGCACTGCCAGTTGTAGTTTCTCTGTCTACTAATATGCAATGACTGCCAACTCACAAAATATCAGAGGTAAAAATAAACATTGAAAAAGACCAATCTATAAGAATTTTATTTTAATGTAGAATAAGTACCGAAATTGTGTATTCTGACCTTTGAAAAAGCGAAATCAAGAACAGACGTGTATATTATTTCCAAAAAATAAAAATCCTTGCCTGTCAGATTTCTATGGGGGGTGAGGTGGGGGAGGCGGGGAAAATCTAGTCTGCACTACTGAAGAAGGGGAGAAATTAAAGAGAAAGAAACCCTGAGATAACTGCTGAAAGACAAAAATCCAGAAATGGAGTCACATCAAACTTTATAAAAAATGATCGTGGTGAATGAAAACTGCATTTTTAAGTAAGGTCCACGTCTTAGGACACTTCCCCAAAATTAAATAGGAGGCTAGCTGTCACTAATATTATGAACTCTGCTTACTCAAAACACTCACTAATACAGAAGCGGCTTAAATTCTATTCATAGTCAGCAATATTATAAGCTTCACTTTAAAAAAAATAATTAAAAAAACCCAAATCATATCAGCACCTTCTCTAATATCATCCTCTGATCCACTCAGCTCTTTTCTTTCTTCCTGAAAGTCATAGGCAGGTATAGCTTCAACGTCCTGTGCTGGTTTACCAGCTTTTCCTCCATGTTTTCTTGCCGATGGTGCCATAATGAGATTTTCTTCCTACCGAAATGGTATATTGTATTTGACACATAACTTTCCCCGCAACACTTTGAAGATAAGTATGTTTTTATGTTTACACTGACCTGTTACAGACACTCCTGTAACAGTCTCCACCTGTAAGGATATTCAAGCAGTCAAACTGGTTTAGTTTCAAGGTAATCCACAGGCTTACTTATCAGTGTTTCTACAAACAGGGTTAAAAAAAAATAACATTGGGGCTAGTAGGTACATAATTGATTCTGTTTAAAAACAAGGAAGTAGATTGTGTACCTTCTTAAGGTGCCTGCTTGCTGGGTTTCCATAATGTTTATTATGTATTTTGTCATACCCAATGTGGCATTCCCCAAAGTCTATGCCAATATTCTATTTTACAAAATACAGAAATTATAAACCATAAAGAACAATCTGATTCTACAAGCCATCCCATACTAGACAAATATACACACAGAGGCCATTTTCAAAACTCCCTGAACACTTTCACTTCCTGAATTATCTTTATTTTTAGCTCTTATGTCTCTGCATTCTCTCATGTAACTAATGCAGTTTCTTTGTTTCACCAATACACTGCCCTCTTGAAAAACAGTATTTGGTTACTTATTATTGTAAAACTAATCTTTATAAGTTCTGTGCATTTTTATAAAGATTCAAAGAGTAAAATATGTATTTAGAAAGAGAAAAGCATAGCTGTAAATGCATGAGTGACAAAATAACATAACTTCTTCCTTAGCACTTTATCAACAGTAGGAATAACATACAAATACAACAGGAAACACCAGGCTACTGAATCCTTGCTGAAATATTTCTTCTCTTGTTACCTTTCTGAGAGCAGGAGGTACGCAGCATTTCCAGGTGTCACATGACACTTTTAAAAACACTTTCAAAAATAACAGAATTACTTGGAAGATGGAAAGAAGGCAGAAGAAAAAAAAAAATCATCTGCAAGCACCCCGTTTTCCAAACTGAGCCAAACATGACTCAGCAGAGGGTAAGTTCTCATTCTAGGTGCAATTCACACAGCTGGAATTATGAAGAGGTTTTCAGAAGCCAAGGCAAAGCCAGTTCTGAAAATTACCTTCATACACTGAAATGGAAAACTCCAGTAAAGATCTTTTGAACTTCCAGGACTGTGAAGTCCCCCCCAACATTAACAGCTATCTCACATACCAAAATTTCCCATTTCTCTTTTTTGAAATTAGCTGTCCATACCTATGAAAATATGTTTTTAACCACATATTACATGGATATATATACCTGATCACACTAAACTACTAAACAGGGAACACTGCTTTTTAATACCCAGCTTTTTCTGTGGTTCATACTTCTCTATAACAGTATGAAGATTTTTAGACCTTGCAAGTTTCTTTAAATTGTTAACTGGAAAAATCAAAAGCTCTTGCATTAAAAGTATCCTCAAGTTAGAGTAAATTTTCAGGACTCATTTTGCTTTTCAACTGCTGCAGCTGTTAAAAACACGACTGAAGGAGGAAAATACCATTACGGCATCTGGATGTGGTTTTGTCTCTGTGCTGCCACGCAAAGCGCTTCAACTTTAAAATGCAAGCATGTATTTTAGCTCACATACAGGCACTATTCTTTTTGCTGGAAATCAGTATACAAAGCAGAACTCGACGGCTCCGCCATCCACAGTCAATCTTGCTGCCTCAACCGCAGGCAGCCTTCACCCATCACATATGTAGTAGCTACCTGCTTTCGCCAATTCAAGTTATCTTCAAGCTCTGTATTTAACAAGGATCTGTCAG
>VZRU01007642.1:184099-228822 GCA_013398155.1 Pedionomus torquatus
GGATGGGGCATCCACAACTTCTCTGGGCAACCTGTTCCAGTGCCTCACCACCCTCACAGCAAAGAATTTTTTTCCTAATATCCAATCTAAATCTCCCCTCTTCTAGTTTAAAACCATTACCCCAAAAACCATTACATGTTTTATGTTTTACGTTCTTCTACTGTTCTCACTGGCTTTTCAGTCCTCACCCAGTTAAGGTACTTTACTCTTCACTTACAAAGACCAAATAGAAAAACTACATTAAAAAAAAAATATATATATATATATGGGGAAAAAAAAATCCTAGCAGTTTCCATTTTCATCCTTCTCATCATCCTCAACCACAAGAGAAATTTTACTGGGTGTTTCCTTACCTAAGCTTCAGTTTCCGCTGGGTCCATCCGAGGTGGAGCTGGCGTCCCTCGGGGCAGGGCTGGTGCTGCACTGGGACTGGCTCTGGGCTCAGACCCCCACCAGGACTAGGGGATCATGATACACAGCCCGGACCAGCTGACATGGACTGACTGAGGAGATGCTCCATATCATAGAACATCAGGATCTACAAGAGAAGCTGGGTGGTGTGGTCTTTCCAAGATGGCCCATTGCTCAGAGGCTGGCTGGGGATCACGATGTCAGCTTTGGTGGAGGTGAAGCATCTCCCTCTGCAACACCTGGATTTTGTGTTTTCTCCTCCCCTTTCACTTATTAAACTGGTTTAATGCCACCAAGATTTTCCTCATTGTTACTTTTCCAATCCCCTCTTTCAATCCTACTGGCAGGAGTGAGTTGCCACCACGATACTGTTCACATCTTACCCTGCTTCGCTTCCTTGCTTATTTCTCTCAGGGACTCTGCACACAGATTTTCAGTGAATACTTCTCAGTAAAAGCTTATGCTACGTCTTCTGGTCTCTTACAGCTGCAGTGAAACAAAATGCTATGAATCTACCTCCAAAACTTTGCTTCCACAAAATAAATAAATAAATAAATAAAAAGTGCTGTGACAGCTGGGCTACCTATGCAATCTATTTATACATCACTTCAGTAGAAAAACTGCCTTAAAATTTTGACTTAAAATTTCAACTTTAGTTCTTCCAGCTATTTTGATTAGAATGCCACATATTATTTGTAAAAAAGAAAATAATCCAGATTCTAGTCAAACTTGAATCTACCTAATAATAGCTTGAATTTTAAGAAGCTATCAAAGGTTTCTTGTATTTCCTGAAATGTCTAATTTTCCACTAGTCTGAAGTATCATCAATTTAAACTACTTATATTCTAAATTTCAGCATGTATATATTTCTAGCACTATTAAAAGCATTTGTATTTTTATTTTGATTCTACTTTGAGAATCCATTCATGCTTCAAATCAATATTAAATTATTACTGTTTGAAGTTAAGGGAAAAATAATAACTTTTAACCCAATGATTTATTAAGCATTAACAGCTAATTTATCAAAATGAGCGAGTCTTGCTTTAATTTAAAACAGAAGCGACAGACAAACCTTTTATCTCATTTTAGTTAATTTCAAAGCAAACCAAAGATCTTACAATACATATGCACATCCACTTTGTACATCGTCCGATTACAAAAATTAATGCTTTTTTGAATACTGTTAATACAATTAACTGAAGATACACCATCAAAAATTTCTGCTTGAAAAGATTCAGTATCCTTTCCCGCATAAAAGTGTACTGATCTGATGTCTCAGCAAAACACAGGGCACCAAACCCTGTTGAATTTAAAAACACGAAAGCTTCATGTGTCAGTACAAATACTGGTTTTTGAGTGAAACACTGCTCCCATACATTGCTACATTAAAACAGTTTATTACCCATTCATATAGAGAGGCACTTTTGCTTTTCTATTTACAATGCTTATGAAATAGTATACCTTGATCATTTTCATTTGATCACAATCCTCTCTTTGTAATCGAATCTAGAAATAACAACATTGTATTCTTTGGAACATAATACACCAGATACAAAGTATCTTTCAAATAGCCATTAGTTGTTCTTTTACTGTGTGGTTTTGTTTTTTTTTTGGTTAGCATACATTTCTTCCAGGTCCCAATTAAATACTACAAATAGGGGGATGAACTGTCACTGTGCCTTAAAGAATGTCAACATCAATAAATGTACACTAAATCTAAATGACAAGTTACATAATTCTCCATTTCCCGTAGGGCTAAAAAAAAAGCAGCAACGACAGATATTTGCAAAATGTTTTGGAATGCAAGATCGAGGACCTGTTAAGCTGATCCCAAGCAACTTTGCCTTCCAACATTTTACCTAGTTGGCAACATCCACTGCAATAAATGCAGCTACATTTCTTCAGGCAGCCCTTTTTATAAAAAAGGATAATATGGCCATGAACTAACAGCTGTAAAGTAAGATCTGTTGAAAACTGCCTACATACAGGTTTCTGCAATTATTTTTTGCTTTGTCACAGCTCCAGCAGCTTTGATATCATAAAGAGTACTGCAAAGACCCGAACTGCAGATGCATGATTTTTTTTTTCTTTGTATCAACGCAGTTAAATGTCAAACCATAAAAGACACTTATGAGAGATTTTAAATGCTTATCACATCTTGAGGTAGACTGATCTCCAAAGTAAAGCTCTTCTACACTTTGATTCGTTCATGACCAACTTCCTTTTGTATCCTTCTCCTTGGAAAAATCTTTCGTTTAAGTGCAATTAGCTGAAGAGGGGAAAAAAAAAGAGACAATATTTAGCTAGAGGTACACCATTAGTCAGGCTTTCATCCTAGAAACTGTAAAATTTGCACCATACATCTTTTATTCAGTCAATACTGTCTTTTTTTTTTTTTTTCCCTCTCTCTTCTGCACAGGAAAAGTTACTTACTCAACTTCACCTATTAGGCGTACACGTTCCCACTGGACTTCTCAATAACCAGAACACAGGCAGAAAGTGAAAAACACAGTATGCCTATATTCTGATTATTTTAAAATTAATTTATGTACTTAAATTAACATAACACCACCAAACTACATTCAGCTTCTAAAAGATCAACACAAAGCTTGCATCTTAAAACAGTATATACCTCGCTGTACTACTGAGTTCAATATTCCCTTCCAAAACCAAGTTTCTAACGGAGGGCAAGTTTTCAAATACATACAAAAGGCTGAAAATCAAGGGAAAGATTCATGCAAAAGTTACAGGTGGGAAAAAAAATAATAATCAAAAGCCAACCTTTCAAGAATTACACCCTCTTCATCAGACCACGGAAAGTGTTACTTAAGGCCCCCACCTGCAAAGAATTACCCATATGATTTGTTCCATTGACTCCCTCTGAGTTTAGCAGGATTAATCATGTTCAGAAAGCCATTTTATGCTTGCACAAGTGGAGGTTTTTTTTCCTTCGAGTCAGATTCAAAACCTGAATTCAATAGGAGTCTTTGCAATTACTCAGGGACGAGATAGGGCCCCTAAATACACTGAGATTTTCTTCAGGACTAGAGTTATTGCTGTTACATTTTCTTCCTGTTAACTTACTTTGCACTTTTACCTTATACTTTGCACTTTTACCTTTTACCTTACATTATGTGTTTTAATAAACCAAGACTTTCAAAAGCAATTACTGGTTTTGAACATCCAAATTTATCACATTTATGATGGACTTGACAGTCACAAAGCAACTGAACAGGGAACATCAACTCTCCTTCACCTCTGTAAGATTCTCTTTTCAGGCAATGTCAATGTGATGGCTTAAAAACTGAAGTGACCTAATCATCAGTCATGTACACCTTCACTTCCTTTATGAAGGAAAAATCCTAGCTATTTGTCAAAGCCTCTTTAAGAAATCCATTTCACATTATCCCGAAGATAGAGCAATCTATTAAATGTTTTAGAATTGATGATATTAGTTTTACCTGTTCAGCAAAAAATGAGATGACTGTAAATACAATCAGTGTTACTAGAACACAGTGGGTCCAGAATTTGAGCTTGTCTCTATATGCCCTCCTGCACAAAGAAAGAAACAGAAAATTTATTATTATAAATATTATATATATTATAAACGCAAATATATGAACTTTAAAGAGTTTCCATGACACAGGAAAATAAAGTTTTTCCAATACTAGAGGGATACTTCCAATAGAGGGCAGCTAGAAAGAGGACAGAGGCTCTCTCTTCACGAAGAGCCACCTGCAGAGGAGAAGGGACAACAAGTACAAGTTGGACTGGGAGAGGTTTCATCTTGATACATGATTTTTTTTTACGGCGAGAACAACTTTAACTGGAACAACCTCCCCAGGGATGTGTTGGAGTCCCCATCACTGGAGGTTTTCAAGACAAATCTGGATAGGGTGCTAGAAAAATCTCATCTATGCTCCCTTTCCCCACGAAATGTTGGGCCACGTGATCTTTCAAGGTCCCCTCCAACCTGGCCTGTCCTATGATTCCGTAAAACATTTTGATAAACATGGATTTCCACCAGCACTTCAAGCATGCTTTAACCTGCTCTGGTACAAATCTGCTTTGTCCACAAACAAGTCAAAATAAAGTGTTCTTTCAAAGCTAACAAAGTCTTGATAGATGGCCTCAAAAAGGGAGCCAACAATAAATCTACTCCTCCAGCTCAAACTTCTACCACTAACTGCTGAAATGGGTTTGCCCCCAACTCCCTCTGCCACTGCTACCGCAGGGCTTGTAGCACTACAGTCCACACCTATTCTTGCCACCTACAATCCTTCCAATTCCTTCTACAGTCCCTCTCACATTTTCTCTTACCTTACCACCGGATATTTCTCACAATTTGCTCATCAGCAACAAAACTACATATTAGTCTTCTTGTCTCATTTTTATCACCCTACCTGCCAGTCTTTTGCTTGTATTCTCAAATCAACTACCCCAATTTCAGAAGGTATTATTTATAACATGGCAAGAGGTAAACACACATAAAAATTTCACAAATTACATAAAAAAAAAAATGAGACAAATTTTTTTCTGATGATTATCCAGCTGATTATTGCTGACTGATTAAATAAATAAATCACTTAGAAGCATCACGGTTTATATACCCCTGTGCAATGGGCATTCCCAACAACGTGGAGGTTTTCTATATTTAAAAAAAGCCAAATGTCCTTAATTACTAAAAAAATAAATAAGTTTTCTTTTGAAAATTTAAAAAAAAAGACGTTAGTGACTTCATCAGGACCAAAAAATCCCAAATTCTGCACACCTCAAATTTTAGTCCATTCAGATATTTTCACATTATTTTCGCTGTTAAAGCTATGACAATACTGGAGAAAAAAAAATGGCTTGTACCAGCAAGTTCTATAATTATATGCTATCACTCTACAGTAACTTGAAAAGAGCCTGTGTAACATACCATTCTTGGAGCTCATGCATGTGGAGGAAACGATTCCGATATTCTCTTGGCAGTTCAAATTGCGAGGGTATGGGAAACATTGATTCATAAAAGTCCCTAAGCACTGCTTTCACTGTCTGAGCATCCTTATGATTGTGATCAATATTGTCATTTAGGCAAACAAATTTTCTAGAAAACAAGAAGCCATTGTTAGATTCTTTAATAATGTAGCAAATGTACTGGCAAACCAAGATCACAAGTGGAATCCTTTTAAACAAAATTCATACAGTCTCATTTTAAAAACAAAATTATGTATTTGATAATGGCAATCCCTTTCCTTTTTACTGCATTATTTTAAATTGATTTTAATTCTAAGACCACCAAGGCTGACAGCAAGTCAAGACTGCTGAGGAATCCAATCACAAGTGACATTTCTCTATTTATTTAATGCTGCCATCTAACGGGCACTGGTATGCATCAACCCAGAGCACCACAGCTCACAGACAGCAGGTTGGAAGGCCAGCATTGTGATTTGGCTAGGAGTTTTTATAGTTTTAAATATATTATTGTGAGTAAAATATTCTAAATAAAGCGAACCCTACTGCTGGAGGGTAAACATACTAAACTATAAATATTTTACTGTGTATGCTGCAGTCTTCAGAAAAAGTCAGCATAAAAACTACAGAAGATTGTACAACAGAAGGCAAAGCTTGATCCCCAAGCTTTGAGTTACTAAGAACACTATATAAATTGGGCAGGACATGACTTGAATCACAGACCCAAAGCTGAACTTGTAAAAAAATCAACCAGAATACAAACAATAACCTCGGGATAGAATTTATATGGGGATCACCAACCAAATAAGCGTGCTCCCAATAACATCTCCTGCAGGGAATTAGTTCCCATATAAGAAACACTCAACTAAGTAAGTTCCTGCAAATTATTGAACCTGAAGCAGCAGCTTGTGTGCTAGACTGCCATGTATCCTTGACCACGCTGCCCTGGAGTGTGACAACAAGAATTCCTGTTCCCACATATGGGCAAGGTTATGTGCTTTATTTATATTGTGAGATACAAGACCCTTACATTTTCCCCAGAGAGAGAAATCATATCTGATGACATATGCCTTGTAATTGCTAACCTTTGTAAATAAGTCGTTCTGGTCAGCTGTATTCTCTATAGTATGGTGTGCTCTTTCAAAGAGCAAAGTTCAGGCTTCCTACACAATCCTAGAAATAAGAAGACCTCTAGAGCACATGATCTGGCCTACAGAGGACATTACCACTTTCCCTCAGTCTGGGCTGAATCTAGCATAATTAGTAACCTTGCTCTAAACAATTACATGCCAGGTGAAACACCTCTCCTCCCCAAAGACCAGCAGGCTGTGTCTTCGCTATCAAGTAGTATCAAGCAGCTGTTATGGCAATAATATGTCTTCACGTTAAGCATTTTGGGAGTTCACTCTGGACTATCCCTGACCTTGTCTCTTGGACCAGCAGCTCCTTAGCCCTGGGAATGTAGCAGCTGCACTGCTGGGGTATATGCCCCTGTTTAGCTTCATCTGAAAGTGATGCAGGTTACAGACCGAGAGGTTGCTACACTTTGATAAGAAATCAAAGCACAGTAAGTAGACGTCATAAGGATATTAATCCACTTCAAGTGGAAAGACTGTTTGAATGCATCCAAAAGAAACCAAATCTGACATTCCTTTGGGTATTCCAAAACTAATGCCTACACAGTTAAGACTCACTACTTCTTAAGGATGCAAACCAAACAGGTATGGTTTAGGCAGATCAGTAAATGGACAATACTTTTAGTTTGTCCCAAAAAAGGCACTGAATACCTGTTTTCAGAGGCTGTGCATAGTTATTATGTTGTTTTATATGCAGGGAAAACATGGCCAAGAGAAGGAAATGTAATGCCTACACAGCGATGCCAGCTCTTTTGCTAACAAGATACGACTGTAACAAGTCCTGCACTGTATTCTGCAGGAATACAGCCCAAGCAATTGACTTCACGAACCATCTGGGAGTACAATACGCTATTGTTCCTTCAGAGAAAAAGAAAAAAACAACAAAAAAAACATACAAAAGGGTATGTATATGTGGAGTTTCATGCTGAGTCCATAACAGCATGCAAGTGCATGAAAAGAAAACTGGGAAAGATTCAAGAGAGCTCAGCTCACCTGCCTTATCTTGCCTGCTGAGGTTCCCGAGACAACAAGCTATAGACACCCTTACTCAAACATGTCCTCATCTAAGGATGCAATCACTCCACAGAATAGGCAGCTCCATTTTAAGTTGCTAGGAGGCCTCAATACATGACGCATACTCATACCACAACCAACATAGTGTCAGGATCAAGTCTGACATCAGCAACAACCTTTCAAATTAAGAAGCCAGTGACTGCAAGCATGAACTTGAAAGCTGAAGGTGAGAAACTCAAGTTACACGCCTTCCTTGGGCCTAACAGAAGGCTTGAAATCATGCCAACATTTCAAGAAAAAGGTCTAGCCAGCAGATAGAAAGAAATGGAGAAGGAAGAGGAAGTGGCAGGATGAGTTTGGGCACTTTTCTTTTGAACCAGACCATTGGGGGAACTAGAACGCAGGAGTTAACGTGGCCAGAAGGCATTCTTGTATGAAGGAAACCACCGTCAGCTGCAAAATATCTCAAAACTGGCATTCCCCTTTCCTAATGAATGACCCAGCAAGCACTACAGTGTAGAAGGCAAGTGAAAACCTGCTCTTTATCTACGAATGCAAATAATGGTATAGCTTTACAGGCAGCTGAGATTACACAGTAGCTTGCTGTGACCTGCAAGAGGAGGTTTCATTTGCCCTAGCCCGAGGTATCTGGTCCTACTTTCCTCCTTGCTCTGTTTTTTGAACAGTTTTGTCAGACTCCCTCCTTGAGGCCAAACTCATGTAAGTGGCCAGAAGCAAGATGCAAGACAAGAGCATGCAACCAAGAGGAAGGAAGGAAGGAGAGGAGACAGGTGGAGGTAGTGTCTCACTTTTAAGGCAGCTGGCTATTAAATTATCTCACCATGTCTTGTTGAAGCCCATTCTTAAGCATCGGGCTCAGGGTTATAGTTAAAGGCTTCTGCAAAGCAGATACAAACGAGTCTCAAATACAGCATACTTTGCTTTGCCAGGTGGATGTCGTGAAATGTATTCCAGGACATTTACTTTCCCCACTTACTTCACAGTCATTTCGGGAGCCTAATTTAAAATTACGCAGCCTACTCTCAGATTTCCAATCTCTACTTTTCCAGACTGGATAAAACAAAGGACCTGCTGCCTTTATGTGGTTTCTCAGCAAATATTTTAAAGAAATATTAATACCTCTTGCCATGTTGTAACAGAGAATGAAAACATAAAGGATATGCAACGCTGATTTTGCAACAAAATAATCTGCACCTAAATTTTCTTTAAAAATTGCTACATAAAGCAGATCAAAATGTTCTTCCTTGAAAATAAAACTGCCCTCTAGAATGGAAAAAAATGAAAGTGGAAAACTTCAACTATTTATGAGGCTTTCAAATTTTCAAAAATTTTAGATACATAAAAACCTAACAAAAATTAATAGGATAATCCCTAGCATGATGGAGAGCAGTCAGCTTCAGTGAAATAGAAAAAAATAGAAGCATTTTGGGTTAAAATTGGTCTTGCTGTGTAACACACACTGTAGAAATACATTGCAAAATTATTTTTCAACACACAGTTAAAGCGGAAAATGAAAATCACCTCAAAACTTCATACTAATCAAGGAACAGGATACCTGGGATTTTTTCGTATGTCATCCAGCTGACCAACCACATGAGAAACATTGGTGCGAATCATTTTGAAGGCAATTTCCTCTTCTCCCATGATTTCAAACCTTATTTTGTTAAAAAAAATATAAAAATTATACATTTATAGAAGAACCTGAAGTCGGGTTCAATAAATAATGATTTAAGATTACATTTAATAATTTATTCCAAACCTTCATCAGAATTTATAATTTGTTTTCTAATCAATATATTTACAGTTTTTAGCTAATAATCTTGTACAGAACAACCTTCTTGTAGATTTATTAGTAGCCACCCATAACCTAAGGAACTGAATTCTAATATGAATTATGTAAACTACAAGTTTTGTCACAAGAATAACAATTAATCTGCAAGTAGACACAACATTTACTATGCTTTTTTTTCTTAAAACACAGAAAATTTACAATGGTAATTTATAATTACACTTCAGACATGAGGAAAGACGTTCTTAGTATTCAATCACCAATCCCAGAAAAACTTTAAAATAACAAAGAGTATATAAAACTACAGCCTTAAACATAAATGAAACCTTCCTCATCCACCTAATCAATAACCTGCAGACCTAACAAGTATATGAAATGCAGAAAGTGCATGACCTCCAAAGGGTATCTTGAGTTTAAAAGGGGGTCAAAATGGTCTTTCAGCAGTCTTACTAGAAGTACCACACTGGTATTTTTCACCTTTTGTGTCCTGATATGAGAAAAGACCTTGCCTGTTCTTGAAGTCTCCCCTGAGAACATACTCCATTTAAGGTCACAACATTAATTATACAGGTATTCAGTACTGAAATTCAACAGAACAAAAGAGCAGCTTGTATATTAAACTGACTTATAATAATATATTTGTATCATTAAGCACAGCAAATCCTTGCCTACACCCCTACGTTTTTTAATCTCATTTGCTGCATTAGCTTTTCAGGTTTTTTACATAAACTTCCCTGGGAAGAGAATTTTCTAAAGCTTACAGCACAACCTGAGGTACTATAAATTTATGAATAATAATGTCCAAAAAGCTGCCCTAAACAGCATCTCTAACCTTTTCTCTTTCAAAAGTTTTTTTTAACTTCATAGACAGTCTTGGGACAACTGCATGCTTCAGAGGCTTCCCACCACTCTCCCCTGCCCAACAGCACCGGTGGAACAATGGACAGGAGACCAGGCTAAAAGCTCCAGACCAACAAAAAGCCTCCTTGACATGGAATTGGTTTACAGGTTTCAGAGAAGAAAGATCTGAGAGAACCTGATCTTGGGCAGATCTACACAAATTCAATTATTCAAACAAACTCACAGTCATGATCGTGCTTTGTCCTGCCCTTTCCAAATGGTGATGGAAAACCTTTTCTCACCCCACTCCCTCCCTGACACTTCTCTTTGCAGGGAAACAACAAGGCTCGTAGGGCTAAAGTGTAGGGTTTGTTTTTTTCTTTTCTTTTTTTTAAGCTTCAGTAGAAGAAAGGATGAAGCAAACTTACAACTTCTAGGTACAAGACAGGCTTTTCCCCCTCTTTTTATGCTACTTCAGCTGCCTTCAAATCACTGCATACAGTCAACTTATATAGCCATCTAAAAATACTCTGATTTACTGGTGATGACACAAGTAGCATGGAAACATTTAGTCTGCTAGATAAGGAAGTATGAAAAACAAATCACATCATTCTGCACAGTGAAACACATGCAAGCAGGTATCAGTATACTTCTTCAGTTCCACTGTTAAAATAATTTGAGAGGAGATTTGTTAACACGGAAATACAACCTTTGGTCATGTATATATTTATAGTTCTTAATACTTCACAAAACCTACCATGGCTTTTCACAGGACTAGAAAAACATACCTGTATTTGTTTTTGTCTTTGTATGCCTTACGAATTCTGTCAGTCACAGGTTTGCAATTAGTCACTAGGTTTTTTGTTACGGGAGGCTGGAAGAAAACATTGCTTAGATTACAGGCTACTGAAAATTACAGAGTCTGTTATAGAGACATACTTTGTAGAAAAGTTGTATTAACTGGAAATGCTTGTGTATGCTTTACTCTCCTGAAATGAAATGCACCAGTTTCTTGATCAACTGTTGAGGGGAAAAACCACCAAAAAAAAAAAAAGATACTGGTACATAACATCACAATTTGTTACGCATGCAAGTATTATATGAAAAATACACATTATTTTTGGAAAAATACACTGCAATTTCTAGATTCCATCCTCAATAAAATATTCAGAATTTTTAGCTCATTTGACAGCTGTCTTTGACATTCTTCTGAAAGAGGCCACCAGTAACACTGGCCACACAAACTCCGCAAGCAGCTGACAGAAACAGGGCCTAATGTGTATCACAACCTACATTGAAACAATTCTGGTAAATAAAATCCCTATTCTCAAGGGATGTTTCTTTGGTCATAGACTCATTCCAAGAGTTGCAGACAACAGAAGTAAAAATAAAATAGGTCTTGGTGCTAAACACAAATCATATTCTGTCACTATTTGAATTGGTAACATGAGGCATTACTGTTTAGATTTATTTTACTCACTCTCCAAAAAGACTAAAATTATTTGACAACATTCCCAACCACTGAGAATTTTTTTAACCCCATCTTAAAAACATATTCATGGCAGCCATTATTCACAGCATTTTACAAAGTGTATCGAGAGTAATAAACAGGAAAAATGAAGTAAGGCTCTACTGGATGCAGTGTCTGAGTGTCCTCAGACTGTGCAGGAAGTTAGAAGTAGTTAGTCTGAAGCCTTCAAATTAGGATGAATTATTCTAAAGATTTCCATCTGATGATCTCTTTTTTTTTTTTTTAATATTTTGTTTTTGTTTTTAAATAAATGGGTAGTAATCCAGATAAAAACTTATCAGGAAGTTCTAGTCAGAGAGGTGTTTGACTTACTGTCTTTTTGGTTCAAAACAGTATATTTTCTTAACAGGGATCACTTTTTGAATCCCATATATAATAAAATAAAGCTCACCTTGTCTCTGGTTTTGAAGGAAATTAATGACTTCACAAGTTAGGAATTAGCCTGCAAATTTTTCATTTTATAACATTTACTTTACGTACACACAAGTCAAAATTTCTGTAAATATTTTATACTCATAGAAAGAAAACCAGCTTTTCAAGCACAGAAAATAAATGCTCAGGGAAGAAACCAAGCATCTTGTCAAACCAACGTTTCTTACCAGATTGGGATCATAATATGCTTCCTGAGTTGGTGGAATGACATGGATCTGAGTGATGTTGGCAGGAAGGGATTTAGAGCAATTTATTAGCATCTGTTCCAGACCCGTCAAATCCTAACAGAAAGAAAAAAAGGAAAAAAAAAAAAAAGGCATAATCTGTTTTCTCCCTAACTTAGTTCTAAAAAGCCAGGGTGGACGTACATATTTAACATTATCTACATCACAAAACTCCATGCTACTGTTAGAAAAAAGAAACAATATTCCGCAGATGCAGTTCAGTAACTCCTGAAGTCACTGGGACTTCCCATACACCTGAAGTAAAGCAAATGCTCAGTTTTCATTTTTTAAATGAAAATTACTTTGTCGCACTTTATCTGGTCTCAATTCACTTAAAAGTGCAAAATACCCCTTTACTGATGATCACAGAATCTTCATGTTTGGAAAGGACCTCTGAGATCATGAAAGTCCAACCATACACAAACAAAAAACCTCTACAATCTCAGCCACTAAAGCACGCCCTTAAGTGCCACATCTACACGTTTCTTAAATACGTCCAGGGATGGTGACTCCACCACCTCCCTGGGCAGGCTGTTCAGTGCCTGACCATCCTCTCAGTCAAGTAATTCTTCCGAAACATCTAACCTAAACCTCCCCTGCCACAACTTCACACCACTTCCTCTGGTCCTGTCATTATACACTTGGAAGAAGATGTAAGGGCAGTATGGAATTCCCAAACCAGCAGAGGCATATCAAATCTCAAATCAAGCAGACAAACAGGAAAATGAACTGAAAGGACAGGAAGAAGTTTTTCTGACCAAGATACAGGTGAGGAACACTCTAAAGCAGGTCTGTATTCCAGCTATACCAATGATTTTATAAGCTATTTCAAGAATAAATTATTTTATTGGTTTATGCTGATTCATCTCTGTAAAACAGAAGCAGTACACTTCATTCTCTACTAAATGTCTGTAAGAGCATAAATCCTACAAAAAACACATTTCTTCATTTATCAGGTTCCCAGAAACACAGAAGTGTGAATCCTTGTATATGGTCACAATATTTACTAGTTTGACTTTTTTTACTAACCTTCTTCCTCACTTCTTTCTTTATGCCACAAGTTCCCCAGGGCAAGGATTTTCTTTTATACGTGTAAGAACAAAAATAAGCACAGCAGGATCCCACTCTTTACAGAGGCTTTTAACTGCAAGCACCTTTTCTGACAAACCCACACTAACTGCTTACTTGAACTTGGACACCAGTGATCCATTTTCCTTATGTTGCTAGAACTCAATTTAATTGTTGACTCATTATCACAATGATAAAGTAGAACACAGTGTTACCTTCTCCAGGTAAAATTTAAGAATTGCCAAGCGTTAACAAAGATTTGACTCATTTGAACAGTTTTGGACTTCAAAACCAAAGTTACTCTAAAAGTTATTGGTAAGGAAAAGAGTACCTGCAAACTCAGTGGTAATTCATGGATTCTTGTGGCCAACGTGCGAATCTCTCGGTCAGACAAGATGCCTGATTGGTCAGTATCAACCTCATTGAAGATCTGAGAAATGTTCAGTGGCTGAACTGCACTCATAAGATAGTAGAAATACGAAAAAGCAAACTGCATATCTTCCGAGTGCCGCACTTTGTGAAATGAGGTCTTGTCAAACTCCTCAGGAAACCTATATAAGAATGTAAACTAATTTAGTACCCCCATTTCTTCAAGTAAACCATTCCTTACCTAAAAACAAATTCTCATTTAGAATTTTAAAATGGTCCTCTAAAGTCTCCTTATTTTAGGACAACTATCACATTGTAATGAATTCCCTGTTCCCGGTTTCAAAACACAAGTTCAATGAGTAGATAACACCACATTTGAAATAGCTATAAAAAAGCATCAAAGACAGGCAGAATTAACTAGTTTTACATTTTTCCAAACAAAGACGTACTCACATATCTTGTAGCTCTTGCATAACAGTGCGGTCAATCATGTGAGGCATATGAGCAGGGACTTTCCGAGACGTAAATCCAAATTTGCTGTTTAAAAGTTTATTTACATATCGAAGGGAATCAGCAAATGTATCTTTCAGCTGCCTTCCAAAATATTTGCCATCAGTAAAGTATGACATTTGTTTGAGTAATGACTCCTCTTCCTAAACAGCAGGACAGGCATAAATCAATGTTGCATTGCCGAAAAAGACCAAAAACATTAAAACCAAGAAAAACGACATTTCAGCCCGTTTCCAACTTTTTCCAATATTTGAAAATGGGAATAGAAGTTTTGGTTATTTTTCTTCATACTTCCAATTTCTATTTAAAAAGAAAAGAAAAATCAGGTAACCTTTCCCTTAAAATAGTCACGCTTTTAGGAAAAGTAGTCTATGAAAAACTTCCTTAATATTTGTGCTCTGACACCTCACACACACACACTGAAGTCCCTGTTTACTATCAGATCTATTTGTAATATTGCCATTTTTTGCTGATAATTCATCCACGTTTGATGAACAGAAAGGCTATTAATATTCCTCATTCCTCAGATGAGCAGGAAGAGGTAGCATTTTACAAACATAGCCCCTTTGCCACCTAATGTAGTGCAAAGCAGTTGCTAACAACTGAAGCACAGTCTCTATCTTCCCTTCTAGAGGTTTTTCAAAACTCTGCCAAAATGCTATGGCTGGAAGCAGCATCAACTTCCTGCATGTTTTCTTGACGTGATCTGGATACTCAATTTTGTTGGCAGACTTTCAATTAAACTTTTAGAGCCCAAGTACTTATCATTATACTTATTTTTTACATTTTAATAGACTGGATCTATATTTGCAAAAATGCAATCAAAACAAAATTTAAGCTTTTTCTCGAAGTGCTGTATATATTTAAACAGTAGCCCTTCGTCAACATGCAACAAATAAAAAGTGAATCTGACTGGAGAAAAAAACAGCAACACAACAGTAGAAAGGGAAAAAAAATGACTACTCAGCTTTTACCACCCAGCTAAGAGAGGCTCAGGTCATAAACAAATTAGATTTTATGTGAAAAGTCAAAAGGAGCTTTCAAAAAAATCTCAGTATTTGCCTCAAAAACAAGACACATTCCCAATTTATAGATCACATTAACAGTATCCCATTAAATGCAGAAAGATGTAACTATTCCAACAAGCAACGACATCAAAATACTCACATCAAGAAGGTCCTGGAAATACTTCTTTTTCTCCCATGGCAAAAAGCCTTGGTAACTTCCAGCATAAGACTGTAATTTTCTTCCCACTAGCCCCTCCCTTACATTTGTATCCACCTGCACACCCCCCTTTCCTCCTCCCATCCCTTGCGCATCTTCTCCAGTATCTAAATTCTCAGTATGTTTTGATTTCTGAGTTTCCCTTAATATGAGTGCGTTCAATACTTTTTCTCGAGTTTCATTTTTATATCCTATGCTCTGGGAGGGAAATGTGGATTTAGGCTTTACTTTATAAATAAGTTTATTTGTGTTCGTTGTCACAACAGTCCCCTTTGTTCCTTTAAGCTTTGAAGGAACTTCTTCATTCGCTTTTATCATTTTTATTGTGCCATCATTTACATCTTTATAAGGCTTCTGCCAACCAGTACGGCTCTTCTGATCTTCTGAATGATTATGCATGCCCTTCTTTTCCAGGTCTATAATACTCTTGACTGTAGCTAAGAACTGAAAAGGTCTCAGGAGAGCAGCCTTGGATAGGTTAAATCCTTTCTGAGTGATATCACCATTTAACAGTTTCAGATCCAGGTTTTGCAGTGCCAGCTGAACTTCTCCAGGAAGGAGAGACACGTTTACTGATGGTATTATCACCTCTTCATCCAGACTCTCTTTTGTGCCATTTCGACGTCTGCTGACTCTTGGAAAGCGTTTTTCTTCAGGAATATCCTCAAATATCATTTCAGCTTCTGGTATAGATGTTACAGTTTTAAAATCAGAGTCAGGTTTTTGCATGGAAGTTGTGTTCAGTTTTGGTTCCTCTCTAGTATCAACTTCGACAGCTACCTGCATTTTAAACTCTTCATCATTCTTATTTAGAAATGTAAGGTTAAGATAGATCACAGTTGCATTCATGCCACTATGCATTATGAGGTGGATAGTCTTCCATTTGTTAGCAACCGAAGCATGTCTGATAATTGGATTATCGCTATATGAACCCTCAATTCCTTTCTTGGCTATTTCGCTGAAGCTGAAGTAGGGCAGACATTCACCTTTGGGAATAACATAGTAGGTCTGATTAAGCTGAAGCGTCACTTTATACATCTCTTCAAAGTGATCTGGAAAAATACCATGAAACAAAACACATTTCCATCAATTTCCAGAATGACACTTATCTTTCAGTTTCTTTTAATTGTAATATGCCCACCTAGATTCACGATATTAGCAAGGAGATAGCTTTGTGAAAGAACACCTACTGTAGCTTCCAGTTTCTTGCTCATCCATTTTTAATAATGGGTGACTAAAACATACTCAGATATATAAAGCTGCCAGACATTCCAGTGTTAATTCTAAAAGCCAGTATAATTTATCATTCTCAGTCTCCACCTGAAAAGCTTAAGTGGCTCGTTATTACATGTCACTTAAAATCATGTATCAGTCATAAGCAACATGCCCATACTACATTTTTGCTACATTTTAGCAGATTTATGTAACAACATGAAGTTGGATTTCACTACTAGGTTGAATTTTGATTTGGGACTTCCAAAATCAGATTGGCTCAATCAAACTTCTCCTTCCCACAGCAGAAGATGGATTATCCGTTAACTCTCTCATGAACAAAACCTCAAAGCCAGCAACAGGACTGCCGGTAGCACATTTGTGCTGAAATACACAAGGAGGAGGCTCTAGTCTTCCAAACGGACCAAATGCTTCCATTTCTGCTCCCCTGCCTACACCAGACAGCACTCTCAATCACTTAAATTTGCTCATACCAGTCTTTCATATAAAAATAAACTTAAGAAAACTTTACAGGTGACAGAAAGTTTGGTAAAAGGCCAGAGCCAAGCTTGAACTTGTACTGTCAGCATCAGAGAGGCTCTTTAAATTTTTTAACCATTATGGGTATCATTAAGTCAGCTGTCCTTATTTGGGTAAAGACTGTTTGCATAGCTGAAATATAATTTCTCCATTTAAAATATAAGCCTTTTGGGACAAAGAGTTTGCTGTTTGCTGCCCTGTAATGTACCGAGCTCTCCCCACCCACGCTTGGTCAGGAATAGTTTTATTGAATAAAGCAGCATATAATATTGATTCAGGTTTGGAACAACGCACACAAGAACCACCTGACTTTTTTCTTCAGCTGCTAGCAACTCTTTTCCACAACTGTACAGGGGATCTGAGCCCAATCTGGGAGTAACAACGAAAACCAAAAAGGTCAGGCAATTCAAAAGAATCCCTACAGAAAGTTCATCAGCGATGTGTTTTACATACCCTGGCCGCAGTCACCAGCATCAAATCCACAGGAGAGGACATTGCAGGCCTGATCACAGAATTTGTCTGCTAGCCAGGAATTAGCACAGCCTTGGTTACAGTATGAAACACCACTTATTCCTGCACCAAACTGCCATGGTGGTCCATTCCCAATACCTCCGACTGCACCCCCACCAGCAACATAGCGACTGCCCGCACTGTTACCTACATGGAAAGAAAACAAAAAAAACCTGGTCATTTGAAATCCTCATTTCTGAGGAAAGGCACGTTTTAAGTCACAGTGTTAAAGCTAGACTGAAGAGCTGACAGCCTTATTTATCACCAGCAAAATTAAAATGCGAGAAACGCTAACTGGACCTCTGTGAGTTAGCGTAAAATCTATAGTGAGCACAACTGCACTGGTAGAAGCTTAGGAACCTAAAGTTGCAACAAAAACTCCAGCATATTTTGTCTTAATTTCAAAAAGGCAGGCAGAAAACTGGTTTACTTTTCTCGTGCTTGCAGTCTTGATTTTACAGTGCCCTGGAGAGGTATCACTTCCTCAATCTGGAAATGCCACTTCATTTTCCTGCTCTACAGTCCTGAAAATGCGATCCAATGATGCAACTTCACAGACGTGTTATTATTTGGATTCTAAGTCCAAATAATAAACAATACTTATACATATCATACAATAATATATAATAACAATTTGCATTTCAAAAACCTTCCTTTCAGCTAGTCAAATTTGCTACTCAAAGAAAGATTTTCCTATGCTCCATTATTAGCTGTCATTTTGCATAGAAATTTGCAGTTTTCAGGAGATACGGTTTTCATCTGTAAGCCAACTTTTATTATAGGAGGCAAATTTTGTAGCTATAGGAGAACAACAAATTACAAAATTATTCTTATAAGAAAAAAACAAACAGTTCACTTTTTCTAAATTGAACATCTTACCAATGCAATCACCTCCATCCCAATCACATGCTGAGTTATTACAGGCTTTGTCACAGTAACCATCTTTAATCCATGAGCCGGGACATCCCTCAGCACAGTTTGGCACAGGCCAGGTCAAATAAACCTGGAACAATATTACAGTCTGAGACAAAGACTAGCAAATAGAAGTCAACAGAGGTTGTTTCTTCGAATACAGAGACTAAATATAACAGCCCCCTGTGTATAGTGCCTGAAGTATTCACAAAGCTTCACAAACAGCATTTAAACCCTACCACCTGTGAAGTTAATTCCTTTCAAAAAGAAGGAATAACTAAAGAATTCCCAAGGCCAAACAGCAAGGCAGCAATGGCCAGAAACAGAAAGCATGACTTCCCAAATCTACTTCTGGCAAACCATGCTCTGATGAAAATTAGAATTTTTCCTTTTATCAGATAAGAAAGGGGAACTTTAACTCTTGAAATAGCTCTGCAGTTCACTTGTTCTCCTGACTCAAAATGTTTCTTCATTACTAAGCAGTCACAAGATAAGCAGCACATGTTGAACATAATCCCTGAAGCATCTGACCCTCTATGACTTAAATAATTCTATGAATTGCCAGGATAAAGGAAAAAAAAAAAAAAGCAGCATGTGGGTGCATGCATTTTCAACTGGGGAGGCATTAAAAACCATACATGTTTTCCTTTAGGCATTAATGTTTCAAGATTTTAGCAGTACCTTTCCTGCTGAAACACTTACTGGTCAGTGTTATAACAACTAACCTTGCAACTAAACTGACTTTAAATTAACTGAGAATAACCGAAGAACAATAGAAATGCACTAATAATATGATTTTGCAATTATATGCCTACATCCTTAGAAATTTAAAACAACTAAAAGCCTCCTAACATCTTCAAGTACCAAACCAGTAGTTTTAGGATAGCTTAAATTGATTTTCTGCTTTTCCGGTGCACATACATAAATGTTCACATCTGCCTGCATGAAGTGTTTAATTCAGCAGTCTCTAGCGTCTTGTGCACTTACTGCTTTAATATAAACAAAAAATACAAATCCTAACTTTTCCTCGATGTTGCTCTTGTAGATCAAGCTCATGGATGAAAACTCTGCTGGCAACCAGAGTTCTTTACTCGGCAATATTGCTAACGTTTCCTCAGGCTGCCTTCCTTGCTTAAACCCAGTTGTTGATACTAAGTCTGTTGAAAGATTAAATAGTTTGATGTTCATGAACATCCAAGAGTATATCTTCTAGTAAGTAATTATATATAATTAATCTCAATTGGGCAATCACATTCTGAAATATTTCCTAGAACAAAAAAAGTCCCAACAACCCCAAACAATTTCAGAAATAAATAAAAAAATAATTAATGGTGAATTTAAATATTAGACCAGTTTGAATGTCATCTAACCCCAGTATGCCTGTAGAAGAACTGATTCTGTTTTGAACCTTTTCCACAAAACAGTAAGAATTTAAGAGGGAGGGAAGGATGGCAGCTGCCACACATGACATTAGTCTTACCAGTGCTTCAACAGAAAGTGGGAGAATTGGAGAATGACACTGAGAATAAACCAAAGCATGAGTCCTGACAGAAGAAACATGATACCACCAGAAACTTGCAAGTGAATAAAAGTAATTCTGCAACCCAAACATTGACAGAGCACACATATAAAACCCCTGCACCCTTACTAAGAATTGGCTACTTAAGAATACTAACTTTTACCTCTAGAAGGGGTAGTGAAGGCAAATCTTATATTTGCTCTCCCTTTCTTTGATTATTTTATTAGTATAGAAAAGTTTTAACTCTCATAATGGCTTACCTTTTGACCTTTAGAGTGACTGTAAAAATCATCAGGCCAAACATCCTTCCCAAACATAACATCATCATTGAGATAGATAAACTTCTGAGAGAGGCCACTGATACGATGAATGTGACTTTCAATAGCTGGTGAACTGAAGGTAGGCAAGTGGCTCACATTCTGAAATATTTCCTAGAACAAAAAAAGTCCCAACAACCCCAAACAATTTCAGAAATAAATAAAAAATACCCCAAAGCATAAAAGGTCAGGCACATCATATATATATGATACTTATCTACTATAAAAGAGTTTTATAAGGAAAAAGAAGAAATGAAAGACAGTGAAAATATTTTAGTGGGAAAAAACCCACCACCCAAAACCCCTTGCAATCTCATTTTCTCACTCAAAAGCATTTTCAAGCCTGCTTTCAAAAGCATTTTCAAGCCTTTTCATACAGTACAGGCTGCACAAAATTTCAACCAAAGAAACCTGTTCCAGCATTCAGAAAGGCAGGATTCCTCTATCTCTTTTGACTAACTTCAAAAGTAGACAGTAGCAGAAGTTGAATTAGTATCTTCTTACCACTTAGGTTGCTCCAGGCTCCTATGGCATGTCCAGATTCCAAAATTACTCCCCAATTTGTAATAAGAAGCTACTAGAGTATTTTTGTTTCACTTATTCAGGAAGCTTGAAGGATTCCCTTTCTCTTTTAAAATAAACTTTCTAGAATGCATAGCTACTTTTTTGCAGCCATCATCTTAGTTCCAGTAACTGTAAACCATCCTGTCTGAATATCAGCTTCTTAGGTTATTACTGGTCCTGAGAGACTGTGGATTCAGATCACATTTTCTTCTCCCCAGGTTTTTTATAAATAGACTTTATAAGGAAATTGGACATAGGTATATGTTACCTGAGGCCTCAGTATTTGGAAAAGGGGACTAAATGAAAGGTTGGTTTATATTCAGTTATCTGCTTAGCCAAAATAGAAAGATATACTGGGATTTAATAAACCCATAGATGAGATGGGAAGAGTTGGTCACTTCTACCTTCCAAATAAATGCAGCTTGTAGCTGAAAGGGAATAACCACATTTCAAAACAAACACAGAATCTTTACAAGTGGCACTTTCATGATGGTATTTTTGTTTGTTTCAGGTTTTTGGTGGGGTTTTTCATTTAGCTTTTACCTGATGTGTCACTATGGTTATCCGAGGATTATCGAGGTTAAGCCAGGAAGGAATCTGCCCATTAGTGACAATGAAAATATGTCGCACCCAAGGGGCATGCCTCTCTATTGATCTCAATGAATATCTCAGCTCTTCATTATCTTCAAAACGGCTGGCAGAAATATCTTCATCCTGTTTAGACTATAAAAAGAAAAAATCCTTTTGTAGATTTTAAATAGAACATTCAAGTTCTGATCCAGCTAGGTAACAACAGTGTGCTTTAGCATACGGATGCATACACATTTGAAAACTTAAAGACATTCAAAAGAGTAAGTATATTGATCAAGTACCATTATTCCTCTGAAGGATCGTATTATTCTGAATTATCAAGGCGAACAATGCGATCTTCTGATACCAATGGCTGACAACCTGATATAGTTAGGATGAGGGCTGCCCCCATTGCAAGATGACAGTGCCCTGTGTGATTGCAGCTCTTGAAGAAACAACCCCAGAAAAAGCACACCCTCCTCTTTTCCTGGATTATTAGTCTCAATTATTTCCTGATCTTGACCAAAAGCCAAGTTACATTTCAAATCTGTAACATCACCTTTCAGAAATACAGTTTTAAGAGACTGGAGCCTTCCAAGTATGTTGCATCATAAGCCATATATAAACATTGCCTAATATAGGTACACTGGGAGGGTGGTCATGATGTAGCAGGTCTTCAATTATCCTCTGCTGTTTTATTTCAAATAATTTAAGCAGGAGAAAATTAACAAAACTGAGCCAAATATTCACTACTAGATAGCTAAATGTTACCATATGTTTGTTAAAAAGAAAACATTTTAATTAGAGGCTCTTCAGGTAAGTAACAAAATTAGGTTACATGACATTGTAACATACTTACCATTTATAAGACCTTAATAACCTCTTCTAAAAGCAAGAATTTGGGCTGCCTAAAACCAACATTTCTAAAGGAAGCATGTCTGACAAACAGGAAACTCAAGAGAAATTTGAACACTTAACACTTTCACTGCAGATTCTCAACACTGTAAATAAGTTTCCTTTTCTAATACATACAGTAACACAGCTTACATATTCTTAAAAATATAACAATTGAAAACATTTCAGCAACATCAACATTCATTGGCTAGGTACACAATTACAAAATAATGCATAATTTCAACATGGGAAAGTATGAAGTTTGAGTTGACGGAATCAGGGAATTGTCAGAGTTGGAAGGGACCTCTAGAGATCATCTAGTCCAACTCCCCTGACAAAGCAAGATTGTCCAGAGCACATCACTCAGGACAACATCCAGGGGGGTCTTGAAGGTCTCCATAGAAGGGGACTCCACAACCTCCCTGGGCAGCCTGTTCCTGTGCTCTGTCAGCCTTACAGTAAAGAAGTTTCTCCTCATACTCAAATGGAATTTCCTATGTACCAGCTTGTGCCCGTTGCCCCTCATCCTGTTACTGGGAATCACTGAAAATGCAACTTCAGGGTTTGTATTAAGAAGGAAAAGTTCCCCAAAAGCCAGGTTCACAGGATACAAGGACAGACTGCAAGCTTTACTGGAAGCACATTCACTTTACCCATGCCACTCGATATTTACTGTAAAATTAAATTCTAGCAGGACTAAAAAAACCCAAGACCTTAGAAGAAGAAACAGACATCTTCTTATTTTATTTGCTTTTACTACACCAAACATCCTTCCTTTTATCAAAAGCATTTGAAGTAAACCTCCTTTCCTTACAGGCATCTATATTTCGAGTCTTTTTTTTTCTTTTTTTTTTTAAGAGAAGTAATTAGCATTTTCTCAGCATATATGATGCTGCAAAGCAAAAAAACATCTAAGAAACATCAAAAATAAGACAATGTTTGTTAATAAAGCTCTCTGTCTCTCCCACACAAGAAGCCTGCTTATCTGCCAGTCAGTATCAGTTTAGCCTTTCAGGACTTGAATGCACACAACTTTATCAGAACATGTAGAGGGCAAAATTTTTCACTTAGTGGGGAACATGAAAATTTCAATTAAATGTCACTCTGATCCTTCTTCCTCCTTGATTTCAGCATTTGCCAGTGCTCTTGTGATATTTACAACAGAATAAATACTGGATTCTTAACACTTCCAAACTTCTGGAAGAAATCCCATGTTCCTTGTCATTGACTAGTTAGCCTCTACTCGCAGTTTTTAGAATTTTTTCAGAATTTACCTACCTGACTGACAGAGCTGAGGTCCCATAATAAATAAGCAGGATTAAGCGTTAGTTCTTTTCCATCTATAGTCATATTCTTCTTTGCTTGCTTGCTCAGTTCTTGGAAACCTTTAGGGTTATTCAGCTGCAAGAGAGCCACGCTGGCTTCTGAATAGAGCTGCAACTGTACAAGCAAAGAAATTAACTTCTGTCATGCTTCAACAACAGCAGTCTTCTTTTGCCAATTCCATCTTTTTATTGCATTTTTCTTACTAGAGTTACTCATAAGAATAACTAGTAAGCACTGTTTTTAAAGAGCTACAATTTTGTATGAACACAAAATGGGGTAGTAAAATGGGAAATGAAAAACATATAAAGATACAGAACATTTCTATGCTTAATTTTCACTTTCCAAAGAAAATTTCTGTTTATACAATGACCCCACAACAGTAAAGCTGCCCATGTTACAAATACTGCTGGAGTAAATGAATAATAAGTCCCCATGTAATTCCTCCCCCCCAGTAACAAAATTCATATTTTATTACAACTTTATTATATGACTGAAACGATCACCCTTTTTTTCCCCACCTTAACCAAGCCATGCTTTTCTCAGAAAATTAAGGCCACTAATTCATCATTGCTGTCAGAAGCGTGAAATTTTCAGAATGGTTTACAGATCAACCTACAGCTCAGAAATCTGAGATACAAAGGGCTCCAGAACTAATCCATGTGGGTCTCCAAGTCCTTAATGATGGTTGCCAATATGCTGTTAAGGTCATTTCTTAGTTGGGGACTGTTTGATCTGTTTGCTGTTTTTATCTCTTGCCACGAGTAAGTCTCTATATCAGATTTCATAATGCACAGGATAAGATGGGGCTTGCACTAACAGCTAGTATAGCTTACAAATTGCAGGGCATCAGGACATTTCACTAGAAATATAGCATAACCCAATAAAATGCTGTGTTTACTGTGTAAGGTTGCATGCACCAAGACAAATAAGCTAAAAGCGCAACCACACTTTGATTCTCCAAGTGTATACATTTAACAGCCAGTTTGAGAAGTGCAGTCAATTATTAACAGTGTTTATTTAGATGCTATGCTTAATTCTTGTTACTCCATGCAATGTAAGACAAATATGCACATCTATCAGATTTTCAGTTGCATAAGATCTGTAAAAGCAATTTTGTAAGAATATTTGAATACTGTCATGTTTAAAACCAGCAAAACCACCACAGTTTATTTCATAACAACCTTAATTTTTTTCTTTATGTCTGACTCTTTCTGCTCATTTTAAAACAACACTTGTCCCAGAGTTAGCACCCCTTCCCTTAGCAAGACCAGCTGTCCCACTTGTGACATTTTAAAGCTGTTGATGCTTTGACTCATATGCTATTTGAGATCTTTCAATCTGACTTATGAGGCCTGCCATTAGAAAAATCTGATAAATCTCAGACCTTCCAGGGAATCATCTGAACCTATGGGTGGAAAGGATGGCTTCAGTAGCTAAATGGCTGAGGTATAGTTACGGACTGCAGCTAGCAACCTCCCAAAATATCAGTATCAAAATGCTACAGATTGCAAAGCTGCCATCAGTGGGTATGTGCTTTATTTAGGAATACAACAGTGTCACACAGCCCCTTAGAACCTATCATTTAAAACGTATGTATAACAAACCAAAAATATTACCATTCTAGAGCTTTGAAAGCATTTAAGAATGTTTAGTTTCTCTTTGTTACCAAATTCAACAAAATAGGTACTTGTACTACAGATTCCTATCTAGGTTTTTGACAAACACCTCCCCTTTCCCCCTACTAACACAGCATATATGCTCTAGATTTTTTATGTATGTAACAATCCAAGCACAAACAAGAAGTAGTGGAAAAATGTGCTCCACTGCTCAACATCGGCATTAAGATAACCCCTGCATTGAACAGATTATTTTTGTTACATCAGTGTTGTTTTCCAGCAAAATCTTTTTTAAGAAACAAGTCTTATCATAAGCAGAGCCATAAATAGCTGAAATCTAACTTTATCTGGTGACATAACTAAGTAGATTCTAATAAATTGCAAACTCTGCTCGGCACATTTTGTTGCTGGTGTATTCAAAGTGGAACTCTCCCGTGGCAGACTTTTGATGTCTCACAGGTATTATCCTCCTCTCTGTGGGGACACATGCAATTGCCCATACCCTTGAAATACTGTCTTCTAGAGATCATCTTCATCTTGATAAAACTGGCCAGCCTATCCAAAGGTTATGTGGAAATAGAAGAGAAAAACAAGCAGGTGGATGCACAGAGTCTGTGTGATCAGGCGAGCCTCAGCTTCTAAAACAAGCAGGCTGAAAAGATGCCATGCAGCCACACAAACAGACCACCTTCCGTGCACATTTATAACCCGCACTTGAAAAAGAGACGGAGAAACTGCATTCTCCTCATCAGGTAACTGTAAATGAAGGTTCTCCTTTGGAGCCAGCATGTTTGGCAATGCTTAGAATTACTGGACTAGGAGACAGGCCAGACAGGCTAGGCCACCCTGTGCAGAAGTGAACTTTCTACATTCTCCAGGTAAAAGGTCTAAAGAGCAATTTTTTTTTTTCTTCTTTTTCCTGAGGTGGAACCTGAACAGTTAACCAATCTTTACATTATTACATTTTTTCTTCTTAATGGCCAAAGCTCATTGTTAAGGAAATGAGACGCTCCTTTTTTCACACTCTAGTATAAGTATTGGCAAAACTCTTATGCTCACATAGCAAGGGAAGGGGGAGGCACGTGTTGTGTTAAAGATGTATAAAAAAAGCTTTGCAACTATGAAATACTCGTCTTTACAAATTTATCAAATTCCTTTTATAAGGTAAGTTGTAGGAGGGTCAATTACGACCCAAAAGCAATACACTGCTTAGGGTATTTGTTTTGGGGGTTTGGTTTTGGTTTTTTTTTTTAAACAAGGCTTATTTATTACATCTGTGTGAACATTCAACACCAACCACTGAAGCCACCTGTCTGCTCCACCAACTGTGACAAAAGGAGCAGTAAAAAACCCAGACTCCCCACCCTCAAGGCAGTGAGGACAGCAAACATCCAACAACACTTGCAGCTTCCTATGTGGATTTTCTTCCATTAGTAAAATAAGGCCATTAAAGGCCTTCGAGGCGCTGGAACAGGTTGCCCAGAGAAGCTGTGGATGCCCCATCCCTGGGAGTGTTCAAGGCCAGGTTGGATGGGGCTTTGAGCAACCTGCTCTAGTGTGAAGTGTCTCTGCCTGTGGCAGGGGGGTTAGAACTCAATGATCTTTAAGGTCCCTTCCAACTCTAACCATTCTGTGATTTTATGATTAAAAGACACAGTACAGCCCTTAGTTTCCAATGTAACTTATACATATATATGTCTATGTGTATGCCACCTGCAGATTCAAGGGGAAACAATATTTTGCAAAAGAAGTAGATCTACAGGATCTCAGATTTCCCTGAAGAAATTAGGATACTAAGTCTTGAAAGAAATTCACCTTTCTCCAAAAATTTTCATTACTGGATACAATTTCAGAACAAATCAATTTCTCTTGTCCCTTCAATTCTTTGTCAGTATTTATATCACTTCCTAGCTTTTTAAGTCATTAGCTTCTTTTTTAGGTACAGTACAATGCAACATCTTAGAGCCTTTTAAGAAATCTGTCTTAACAACAGTCAACTGCTCAACCAGAGTAACACCTCCATCTAGTGGCTTACAAATGCACCATTAAGAAAGTGTAGAAAAAACAAGCAGCAGCCAAATAGTTTTCAACCATATCTGTCATAACACACACGACTTAGAACAACAACTGTGACCAGAAGACACACTGCTGCTTTCCTTTCATCTGGAAATAAATTTCCATATTATTACAGTGCAGGCTGTAAGTACAAAATTTCAGTAGACCATAACACACAATTCACCTTGGAAATGGATTCATTATATATTAATTTTTTACAATTTAACTGCCTCCAGTCAAGCTCAGCTGCTTTTCTCAGAGATTTTTGGACTTTTAGAGCAATAAACACCTGGCCTGGATGTCCAAGCAATTTCTGGTCCTCTTTGGATTCAGAAGTAGTTTCAATCTAACTAAAGCAACCCAATTAAAGCAGCATTACCAGCATTCAACACAAATGCACCAGCAACTACACTCTTCCTTTTCTCACCCTTCTTCCCTTCTAATAGCAGTACTGTTGAAATTTTTTATTATTATTTCTTTACTACCAGCGTTGCACTGGGAAAAGCCACTTAGCACATGCAAAAACCCATTAGGCATCAGGAGGCGTCTACAAGACACAAATCAAGCCTAAACTCAGATATAACTTTCTTCATCAGGCATCTGACACCCCTTCAGAGACCTTGGATTCCAGAAGTGGTAACAGCAGAGGCATTTCTGCAAATTTCAGTGGAGACTGTAAATAATGAACCTTTCTTTTACTTAACTGTAGCATTAACCTAGCACCTCTCTCTTTGGAAAGGAGAAAACCACACTTGCTCTGTTTACCACAACCGTCTACCTACATTATCCACTGAACAAAGAACTGATTCTGAGCTAGGATCTTCGTAGATGCTTCTACAGAAACAACCTCATACAAACTTGATATCTAAAAATTTCTATCCTTGCAAATAAAACATTTCTAAAATCGTAGGTATAATATAACTAAATTGCTGCTATCAAGAGTAGAGAACCGGTTGAGGAAGAATTCACTGCTATGACCACACAGGGTACAATAATCCCAATTTAAGTGTTCTAAAGCATCTACCACCAGGAAAAGAAACACAGACAGCAGTATGGATGGAGAAATTGCAGAATGCTGTGGATACCTGAGAAAAACTGTTTACACAGAGGTATGCCTAACCAAATTGCAGAAGAGCTCTCAGGAACAGATAAGGAGCTGACCACAATGGCAAAGTTTACACAATGTTTATGCAAAGAATACACCAAGGAGAAGGGAACCAGCAAAACCAGGAAGATTTGTGGTCAACTGGATGACACATGATTGATGACAAGCAGAAAAACATTATCAAGACAGGGTAAGGAAAAGTCATGTAGAAAGATAACAGGCACAGGATGTTGCTTCCATAAAAAGAAACAAGGAGATAGCAGATATATCAAAGATACCTCAGAGGCACAGCCTTTATGTTTATATCTGGACATCAATGCAAACCCATACAGAAACTACTGTATATTCAAGATACGCTAAAGAGTTAAGTGAGTGATCAGCTTGGATACAGACAACAGGTTGGCCAGCTGCTTGAACATGAGAAACAGAACTGAAACACAGAAAGAATCCATCTGTCATTTTTTCCACAGAACTAATGCTGCTAGGAGATCCTACTGGAATGGAAAAAGGATGATGAAAGAGATCATCTGATGAAACAGGGGAAAAGAAATAATGACTGCAGTCAAAAAATTAAGGTCCAGACAGAATCGCTCCACAAGCCTTAAAGCCATAAGATAATAAAAAAACAGCAGATGGCTCAAAGTAATTAGGAGGAATCTGGGTATTTCGTTCTTCCAGGTATTTTTAAAAGACAGAAGGTCTCTATTATAGCACGAGACACAGACCAGTCTAAGAATAAGGTCTGTGCTTGACAGATTTACAGCAGAAACCCAAGAGAGAATTACAAACTTTTCAGTGCTGGAACCAAAAGTCTGCACAAGAGTATTAAGGAGAAAAGGCACAAAACACTGACTTGAACAATAGTTAGATCATGTAATTAGAGAAATAACCACAACTAATGATGCTAGAAAGTGCCTGGGGAACAAGGGAAAAAAAAACAAAATGCATGCTCCCCCCAACAACAATGGGCATTTTTACACTAGAAGCAGCACATTTTAGCAGCAAACATATTTGTACAAGCCATGACAACAGACACCAGAGGTAAAAAGAGAAGGTGGTCAAAAAATCAAGGACAGAAGGACACTGAAGGTCCCAGAAAGACACAGAAAATTTATTCTGATAAAGAAACACCAAGTGTTAACAATAAGATAATTCAGACAACCCAGCAAACAGTTGGGTCACTATGGATAAAAGAACTGATTTAAGACAAAATAATTTTTGAAAGAGAGCATAAAGCAACATCTGCTAGGGAACAGTGTATGAAATTCCAAATATTGTTTGAGGGGGGGAACATTTCTCAGAACTATGTTACTATGAGAGCTTATATCTATGATGTTTGACCAGAGAACAAACATTGCCCAGGATGCTGCTCCAATATATTCCCAGAGGTGGGAGCAAACAGACTTCTTTTCCGCCAAATAATCTCTGAATTGATAGAGGCAATATTGTTTTAGATACCAAACTGATAATTAATGAGAACATTACAGAAAAGCTGCTCCTAGGAAATAACCCTAGGTTAGGAAAACATAAGCTAATTGATTTTAAATTGAAACAGAAAAAATATAATTAAGGAACATCTTGTTACTAAGTTTCTTGAACGCTAAAGGGCAACTTTAACAAACGAAAAGAGCCAGTAATTGAAGTCAAAACTATTCTGAGCTTTTCAGTTCCATTAAGTCAAATGTGTTAAAACTACTGGGAACCTGTAACTTATGCTGTGGTGATGAACTACAAAAGGCTCCAAACCCAAATAGATGAACTTGCACTCAAAGAAGATTCCTCAAAGGGCTCAAAGTCAGGAAGCATCCAATCAGTGTTCCTCATACAAACGTGAAATGAAGAACTTGCCTCATAGATGGCAAAAGTGAAACACCATCTCCTGTTGGATAACAACCTCATTTCTCTACAGAAAACTTAAAGTGATTTAAAAAAATACTCATAGCATACAAAACAAGAGATTGATAGATTGATCATATGAATATCCACTGCTATTTAGCCAGCGTGTCACTAAGAAAGAGAAGGAACAATGCCTTGGCCACACCAGAGCACATCTGCCATCACTCACCTGAACAAGTGACAGATTTGCAATAGCAAGACAATTTTTAGGAACAGCACCAATACACAGCAGTGGAAGGATGCAAGGGAGGTTACATAGAAAAAGTGGCAGTGCTGTCTGCAATGAGCATAATCTACCACACAACTAGGCTCTGATGGGCAGCCAACCTTGGGTTACCTACGTACTATGTATTTTTCACTGTGTAATAAGTTCTGGTGGCGCCTCATCTAAAATGTTGAACAAAATTCTAGTCAATTGTGCCAGGGAAGGGCTCTTCAGAAGACTGAGAGGAATGGTGAGACAATGCTGTGGGACAAGCACTTCCCAATTAACTTAGTAAAACAAAGGCTAGGAAAAGTCATAGCCACTTGCTATGTAAACAAAGGGAAAAGAAGAGAGCTATTTAAGCTTAAATAATTGTTTAAGCAATCTCTCTATTAAACTGTTTAAGAGTATGCAGGAAGAGAAGTATAAATGCGTTTACTACAGAAGGTTTCTACCATTAGTAAGACTGTAAGACAGCCTGCTAACACAAGCCAAGCATGGAGAAACTCAGCTTGCATTAAGTTGGATTGTGACCAGCCTATAAAATGGGTTACACAATATTGTTTCTGCAATAGCAGAATACACGATCTGTTAACCCAGCCTGCAAAAGAAAAAAAAAAAAAAAAGAAAAAAAAAAAAAAAAAGAGAGAGACAAGGAAAGGAAATAAAGGAAATCATGTTCATTTGAGCATCAAGAACCATATTAATGAATTAGGACATCCTACAGGTGGGCATCAGGCTAAAATGACAGAGTACCTGTAGACTGCCATCTCTCTATCCCTGCTAACTCCTTCTCCACAAACTCCCTGGTCTTCAGCCCCTTTCACACCACAAATCACACCACTCCTCAATACATAAGCCAATGATTTTCACAGACTTTTGAAACTTTTACCTATTAAACTTGGCTGTAACCAGAAAAGGTGTCCAAGTGGCAGGGGAGAAAAGAAGGCATAAAATGATAATGGGTAGCACAGTCACAAAAATTGTGATCTACTGTTGCTTGCTAAATTGAAGTGCAACTTCTCAAGACCACACAGAGTACTTGGCAGAGAGAAATGCTGCATTCAGCTGTGCAGCTGTGAAACAATCCCGTGATGTTATATTAAGATAACTCTCCTAAAAGCAAAAACGGAAGAAAAAAGCTAAGAAGCTACATAAGCAAAATTCTGTCTCATTAAACAAGCCAGTATACTTCAGCCTATAGCAAATGGCTGAGACAAACTGGTAAGGTTAGCACTTTTTAATAAGCTGCAGGCTAGCGAATCTAACACCTAACAACTTGGCAGTCCCAGAATGGACAATTGGTATTTTCAAGGCAACTGTTTGAGTCACTATTTACTAGTCTTCACAACTCAAGAAAACAAAGTTACACAGAAAAATGTATTACTATCAGAAACATCTTAAGCATCCTAGGTGAATGAGATGCTGTATGTGTACCACTCCAAAAAACAAATAAAGCTAAGTTACTTTTTCCTCCAGACCCTTACCAGTTTTACTTTAGAGGCCAGGCTTTCCGGTAGTTTTGTTCGTAGCTGATTTGTTTCTTTGAATGTAGCTGGAAATCCACTAAGGAAGGCCAAGTCTTGCATTAATACCAGACCTGGAACTTCTTTATCTGTTGTCTAAAAACAAGAACACTGGGTATAAAGACTTTTAAATTGAGAGTAATCCACACTTATCTGTTACATCAGGTTACAGATTTAATAGTGTGCATTTTATCACTTTATCCAAACTTCAGATTTGAAATAAGGGTCATTTTAAAAGCTTTCACTCCTTACATGTGACTTGCAGAAAGAGAATAGCACAGAAATACTTTCTAAAAGTGTACAAAAAGTTTCACATAGACAAAAGCTAATCAAAGTATTTCAAAAGTACATACCAAATAGCCCCTCCATACTATCTGTTTGCTGTTGTCTTTTAACATTCCAGAATGGGCAGCTTCAACTAGAATACATAAAATACCTTGTAAATCAAAAACTGAAAGTCACTTCTTTCATACATTCCAATAACTAAGATATACCTTTGCAAACCAAAAATATTTGGGTATTAACAGTATGAAGCATTGTCTTTATAACTGGTAAATAATTCTTGGTAGTAAAATAACCACCAGTGATTGGGCTAGTGGGTGGTAGTAGTCAGGCAGCACATTAAACAAAATAAAAAGCCTATACATGCTGAACACATGGATAATTTTAAGGTATGCAATCCTTTGAACAAGGGCAGAACTTCCTGCATAATATTCAAACTAGACTTCACAGCAATTAAAAGAGGATTTCTCAAACTAATCTTCCTCAGTCTAAACCTCAGCCTTCTGACATTATGAGTGCAACACAGATATTCAGATATCAAACCTGTTTTGCAATAGTCTTTTAAAGCATGGAAATCTAATCATCTGTAATCAGTTGTCTGGGAGGAAAGCAAACAGTATCATTAATGTCATTGTTTGGAGGAACACATTGAGGGCAAGAGACACTAAATGACTTGCTAAAGTCAAACAGAAGATTAGTGGCAGAATTGGTATTGGAGGGAAAAAAACCCAATCAAACAACCTAATTCACAGCAGTTTACTAAAAAGCTTTCTCTAGAAAACTGGCTGAAATCTGGCAAATAGGTTCTTACCATCCTTAGGGTTATCAAAAACAATTACTGTCACGTTGGTAGAAGGATTTTTTGGTTTTGCTACAAAGAACATATTGTTAGCAGCTTGTAAAGCAGGATGAATGGACGACAAGTCTTTCAGTGTGATATTGGTAGGCAGCGCAGGATCCAGGACAAGCATTGGCACTTTGACGCAGTGTGTCAGCAAACACTCCAGATGCTTCTCACTACAGCAAAATATCAGAGGTATATTTAACACTAGTAGAAAATTTAAGACAAAGAAAAATGTTAGATGTAATGAGAGATGTTTTTGTAAAATCTGATAAATTATTTCTAACATCTCCTGGGGCAGGGGGAAATTACTAAGAGCATGCTTATTTTGCTGCAGAAGGCAGTATCTGACTCTCACAGTTTAGTTCATTCCTGTAACTGTTTCTTCAAAAGTTCTCCAAGATTTAAGTTTGCCCATTACAAGACCTTATAAACACCTCTAAATAGCAGAATGACCAAGACCAATGAAGAATGGGACAGACCAGGCCCTGTTGCTTCCTGGTAGTGGAAGCTCAAAAGGCTCAGACCCTCCACAGACCATGTGGACCATGTGGAGTGCCATTTGCAGTGCCATGTATACTGATGGCAGGTGGAAGCGATATTGAAAAAAATTTCACACTTTTTAATTATAAAACTCCAGGTACACATGCATTAAAAATCCACACTCGGAATAGGAAAGTTGCCTAATCGGTGACAAGGATATGCTTTCTTAACTTCAGAAACCATCATATTTTAAAAAAGCTAACTCATATATGTCACAATAATATTATTTTTATTTAACATGTGTTAGTGTGCTGTCAGCTTTTCTTGAAGCAACATAGAAGGAAAGCAAGCATAGGTTATCGAAACCTCCCCAACCAGCATCTGTTCACAGCTAACAATAAGTAGAATATCATTTATTCCAATTTATGCCCAAAGCCACAAAACACTCACCTCTTCTTTGTTGGTTCTGTTGCATTCTTCCCAAGTATTTCCCTATTACAAAATTAAAACAACTACATTAAGTAACACTGAATTGACAGTAAGGAATTTAGTGTAATTTCAGATTGTTAACTGAGTCAGGGACACATTGTGGAAGTACAGATAAGCCAGTTATAAAACTGCCGAGGCCTTGCCACTGGCCTTCCCAAGGCGAGCACAGGCTGACACATGTCCCTCACTGCTCATCCTTGCACAGCGTAGCTCAGAAGTTCTCAGTGCTGCTGACAGCTATGGCAGCAAGACTCCTTTTGCTAACATGATTTTCAGGGGTTATTATTAGATTACTTAATGAAATTGCTGATGAAGTCAAAATAACACTGGTAAGAAATCAGGATGAAGCAACCTGAAATCAGGCTGACTTGCTTGTTCCGCCTAACATACATACTCTGGTAAGGTCTATCATGCACTTGTCACGTGCACATAAAAGGTAATGAGGACTAGTGTAAAAGAAGTGCAGTGCTGATGCTAAATAATAATCATACAAATACCAGAAGGGCACCCTTCTATACACATCAAGAGAACCACCACCCACCAAGGTACTTTCCCACTAAAGCTACTTTCCCAATAAATCACCTGGACCACAGCTAGCTCAGTTTAGGCATATCAACAAGAAAGTTACAACTTACTAAGTTTTGCTATGCAATACAAAATATATACTCATTAGGGAAGTATAGCATCCTTTTCTTTGTCTTCTGCAGTTACCTTGATTCCATGAAATAGCTCTTCTTACAACACTGCTAACTGATTTCAAAGTACATGAGAAAAAAAAAAAGTTATCTACAAGGAAGAGAACCAGGTGTCCCTGTAGATAATGAATGTGGCACGGACATAGGTCTTAACTCATAAGCTTGATAACAACTTTCCAGAACAGTGTTGTAGAAAAAAAACAGTATGTGTTTTTCCCTTTGTAAATTGGGAATCACAGCATGAGTGGGGTAAAGCTAAAATCATCAATATTTGCTATATGAACTGCTAGGAAAAGATTAGTATAAATTTGAAAGCTTTTCAGAGCAGAGACCATGTCTATGTTTAAGATATTTAAACTCAATAGGTTTAAAGTCCTACTAATACTTTCATTTTTTAGATAGCAAAACAAAGATCCAGAATTTCACTTGTGATCACATTGTCAGTGGTACCTAAATGGCACATCATAACACGCCAAAAATCAGATCAACCCTCCCACTTGTGGATTCCATATTATTGTGAATTGAACTATTACAACCCTTAAAATACAGGCATATTCTTCTATTTAGCATATTTTCTAGCCAAAACAGTTTGTGTGACTGCATAGTTGCTTATAAGAACTAAATCAATGGTTACAAGACAGTCCAAGATATTTGCAACAGTCTGTGTTTCAAGCCTTAGATCAGTAATTCTGCAGAACTGTGTAGCACAATCTATAACACCAGATGCAGTGATGCATGTCTTTCCCTCCTTAGATAGAAGGCTGACTCACATCTCTATAACATGAGTAAACTATTTTCCTCTTTCTCACTTTCAGTATTTGAGAGATTACAAATATAACGTTAAAGAGGAGCCTTTAAGAAAAATATGCTTAAAATTTTATTATGCTTACTATTAGAAGAAATACTAAGATACAGAAGAAGATGAAGAGGAAGAGGCAGAAGGGGATGAAGAGAGGTTAAGAGGTTATGAATTTGAGCTACAGTTTTTTTATTATTATTTACAAAAAGAATTATAGAAAACTACACCAAATTTTATACACAAAGCATGGTTTTCTGCATGGTACTTTATAAATTCAAGAGAGAGTAGCCTTAATTACTTTATATTATTATGCTTTGCATCTTAAACAGTTTTATGATTAGACAGTACTTCATATAAATGAAAGTAAGATAAATGAAGAACTGAAACAAGGTTTTGAGAATAATCAAACAAAGAAGTAAGAAAATGCGCTTTGAATTTGCACATTGAGTAGCATGGGAAAAAAACTAAAGGAGGCTAGTACTGCATTAGATTGTTGCTGTCAGTTAAAGGGAAAAATACATAAGATTATTACCTCATTATTTTCTGTTCTTCCTCCATCTGTTCTCTGACCTGTTGCAACTCTTTGATCAGTTCAACATCTGTGCCGTTCACCCAGGTGTACACCACATCAATCGGCATGGGTAAACAAAGCCTACATAATTCAAATGAAAGCTACATGAGCTGTTTAATATTGCATTACAAGTGTTTGTGGCATGCTACGATAGCAATTTCTGTCTAACAACAGAAATACTTGGTGTCTGGGCTGCAAACAAGACAAAGCAAAAAGCTCCTTAGCTGCATATATCATCTCTTAATTACACACAAGCCTTTGACAAAACAGCAGACAAAAACCCAAAAAGGACAAAGTGACTACAACAGTTCAGTAACTAAATGAAATCTGAACTTTATCTTCTAAATTTCACTAACATTAACCTATAACCCAATTCCTTCAAACTCCTTTCTCAAATCAGTACTAGCATCCAGGCACACCCTTAATTCACCAATGACATTAGGCAGGACAGCATGAAGTTATTATAATACTTAAATCGTAATTGCTAATTATTTAGTTGTGCAGAGCCAATAATATCTCAGCAGAACCAGGTTCTATCTTAGGAATGCCTTTTAGATCTTAATAACATAGTGTTTCACAAACCAACAACCTAAGTAGGGTACCTGAATTCAGACTCTAGACATAGCAGTCAAATTCATTCTTGACACCACTTAATATCCTGGAGGTGTTTCTGTGCAGTTACAGCTTTCCTACCATACCTAAGGCCGAACAAAAGAAAGGATTGTGGGTACCTTTTTTTCTATTTGTTCATGACATTCTCTTCTCTGAGGCCCACAGCTTTGTTTCAGCAGGTACTCCAGGTTGCTGCCATGGGTGAACCTCAGTCCCAAAAAGTAGGAGGATGTCCTAACTATTATTTTCAAAAGTTCCATTGTCAAGCTATTCAATGCCTTCCTAAATTGTAGATGGCCTAGCAAACATTAAGCCCTTCTCTAATGCTAAGGTCCACAGGGTCACAGGATGATGTTTCCAAGGAAAGGTGTTCCCTCCCCACTCACTACATCCTTCAACAAAACATTCAAAAAGAGACAGACCTTATGGGTGTCTCCTCCACGTTCCCTTGCACAGTAAGACACGCAGACAACTTCCACCCAGCTTCACTGTCTACTGGCTGAGATTCAGTAACTGAAGCACAAAATTTAGTAAAAGGGCAGCCAGAAGCTGGTCACAACACAATATCCAGGAACATTTTGTACTCAGTTCTAGCTGAGCTATGACACTTAGAGGATAACAGTGGGTCATTCAGACACAGTTTGAACATCTAAGAAGCGCTGCCTTCCCCAGCAGCACCACCCAGAAAGTGTCTTTCACCTCTGACATGAAACACTCTGCAGTATTCTCTCTTGAATACTCTTTATCACCACTGGCAATAGAGGCTAGTAAAAAAAGGCTATTAAATCAAGTGAACTCTTTTCAGAGCCTCTAGTCTAATTGCTTAAAATTTATCCAAATCCTCAGATAAATTTTCCTAATGCATTTTTACAGCATACATTGTTTGAGAAAGTAGTGGTTATCAAATATAACAATAAAGAATGGTAACAGACACAAATTAATCTGTTGCTCTGAATTAGGACCAGTAACACTGTTAAGATTTCACCTTTTTAGTCTTGGCCAAAACTTTCTAGTTGGTTTCTTAAAAATACTAAAAGTTAATATTTTGTAAAGCATGTATAGTGGCATTCTGCTATAGAAATAAAAAGGAACAGGAGAGCCACTTTTTCAATACCCTTCTCAAACACTATTTTTAATATACAGAGTCTTTTGCAAATTCTTCAAGGTCAGAAAAAAAATCAAAAGTTTTCTGCCTTAAATTCTGGAGCTGTATTCCTCCTTCGTGTGGATTTATGCATTTGGTCTTCATTACAAACACCAGTCCGGCAAACAGGTTAATCCCAAAATGAACTGCCTAAATGTGAATTATGTAACATCTTCCTGCAGAAAATTTTCAATTTTCCTATTTGCTACTGATTATTAAAATCAGCAAACACAGACTTGGGAAACTTCCTCAGAGACTCCCAGACAGTTAATGAGGCTTGTTTTGGAAACTCCTTTATATTTTCCTCTTTCCAAAACATACCTATTTTTAAACTTGCAAACCTAAAAACATCAACAGGTCCTTAACCTATCAAACCTGATTCCTGCTTGAAGAAATCCAGAGCCGCCACCACTCCCAGATAGGAGAGAGGACCTGTCACATGCTGCTTCTTCTATGCACCTGCCCAGACGCACTTTCCATACCCGTGATGTTTGGTTACACACGAGAGCCATGTCACAGCCAAGAGAGTCACGGCCAAGAGCGCCACGGGAAGACAAAGCCTCATTGTCTCAGCTTCCAGAGTTGCTGAGAGAGCACAGCAGTCTTTGGATCTCTCCCAAGCTACCATACGGTGATCTTCAACCTTGCTGAGCCTCTTTATGACTGACTGACTCTAAGTCTATTACGCCCTTAAGCTCCCCACTGTAAACCTCCCAGCCCTTCTGCCTCTTAGATCTCTCTAATTGCCCACCAACAGCAATTCAACTGTTCCACTGCTATTCTTGCTCCAATACCCCTTGGCTCCCTAATTTGTGCATCTTTTCCTCTCTCCAGCCTTACTCTGCTCAACAATTAACAGCTCCCCAATGACTGATAGCTCTCACTTTCTGTACCATGCCGAAATCAGATTGTTCGTTTCAAAAGCTAAGGATTGTTCCTCCATATTTTGTTTCCATACATATTTTGAGGTTTGAGTTTTAAACATGATTTAGTCATACACTGGAATGGCAAAATTATACTTCAGCATTTGCCAAAATGCAAAATTTGCTGGTAGAGAGAAATAAAATAGAGTTCTTATCCAAAACTCTCTGCGTGCAACTCCATTATTTAGTTTCTTTCTCTCCTCCTTATTTTCTTACCAAAACTAAGTCAGTCTTCAAAAATGGATTTAGACCAAGCAGCTTGGTAAAAAGCCCTGGAATTTCTATCTCTATCTCAAGTAGTGCAAAAGCTGTGGGTACGAAAGTAGAAGTTTAGTAGCCAATGTGACTACCTCAGAAGTGCAACAACTGGGATGGCCAAAGGACAGATGAAAGGAGGGAAACAGAAACCAAAGGAATTGCTAAACTTCAAGGCAAAACAAGAAGTCTTCCTTGGTCTAGCAAAGAATAGCATTCAATAAGCTTAACTAATGATGCTAGCAACATCACTATTTTTATAGTACTCAGGAAGAAGAGGTTTTGAATTTATAATCAAAATGAGCTTGACCACGCGCACAAATCTGTCTACATTTTACACTGAGATTTTCTTTATAGATGTTTATAACATAGCTGTTTAAGAAAAACAAAGATGTTTTCTTGAAAAGCTCCTAGAAGATAACACGACTTTAATTCAGTTGAAGGTCCATTAATATTTCCAGAAGGCCACGCACCTTTTATTCTCCACTAAGCAATAGATCTATTTAATTTCCAAACCAAAGAGCTTCCTGTTCTCCAATTATGAATATTTTTCTCTAACGCTAAAATATGAACTCATTAAAACCAATGGATAAGCTAGGATCAAAACTCAAGTCTACAACCCTTGGTTTATGCAGAAACCATGTGAAACCCTACATGTTGCACTGATCGAAGTCTTAAAAACTCCATCAAACCACTAATAAAGTGCATAACAGGGCCAATTATTGAATTTGTGAAGTTTGATAATAAAAACAAACTGAACCCCTGACAAGGGATTTCTAAAAGTTAATGGGCGCCTCAGAGTATGTCTCTGAAAAAACTGGTATGAATTTTTACAAGAAGTTCATATCTGCACACAAATACCACAACAAACCTCCCTGTCGTGCTTGACATAACAGTATTAAAAACATATGGGTGAACTGGAATAATTTAAGCACCCATCATGAAAGCTTTTGGTCAGGGAGGCTACAGCTCCCCCCCAGGCACTGGATACTTTGCTCAGAAGTCACAAAAATCAACACTAGCTAAGGAGTGCTTCACACAACCAAAATGAAGGAAACACACTGCAGAAATGGGAACTGACTATACCTACATCATAACAGTAAGATCTGTGATTTTGTTTTGCATAAAAATCAACCATTTCATAAAAGCACTGTACTTAATTATCACAAAGTCAGGCAATTTTAGTACCGATGGGAACAAGCTACCATGCTTTCACTTCAGTACTTCAGAAACATGTAAACATTAATCTAATCATCTCTATGAGCTGCATCGCTCTACTTCCATTTGTCATCCTCAGGAAAATGGAGGAGGGGAGTAAGAGATGAGGCTATAAAAGTGCGTAGGATTCACAACACCATGCAATGTACTTTTACAGAGTTACCTTGCACCAGCTAAAGCGTGACAAACTGATCCAATCATTTCTAGTGTCCCATGATTCAGGAAACCTCAAGGCAGATTAAGGATCTGCTTTCAGGGTGGATTTTTTTTTTTTCCAGTTAAGTGTATCGAAACACAAGAGTCAGATGATATCTCCTTAGTAGCTTCTTCCACCTACCAATTCACAGTCCACTGACTTCCTGTGCAACAGACCCCACAACTATTTAGACACGAATGATGAAACCACAAGAAGTCACATAGCAGTTAGCACAACTGAAACAAACCATATGACTTGGTTTCCAACTTGCTGTGACTTTTCCCGTGCACTCAACTTTAAAAAGCTTCTTCTTCCTAGCTTTGTAACTTCTCTACTAAAATAACATCCTTCAAGAGATACCACAGTAAATATAAGGTAAATGAAAAGTAACTTTTCAAAACACCAAAAGCTGGAATTTTAAGCGCACGGGAACAGTTCATGTATTTTCCTATCTTAAAATGGAAAACACATCACGTCCTCCTTTTATTGTTAACATTAGCACCATTTTCATGCTTCATTAGAGACTGGATGAATTAAATGCACTTAAAAGGTAACCTCTGTTACATGACTAGAGTTTTCAAATGCCAACCATCTTCCAACCTGGAATATTAAGCACAAACCCACCGTTTTAAAACAACTATGTTTAAAATTTGCTGCAGATTTAGAGTCACACAGTCATAGAATGGTTAGAGTTGGAAAGGACCCTAAAGGTCATCTAGTCCCAACCCCCCCGCCGTGGGCAGGGACACCTCCCACTAGACCAGGTTGCTCAAAGCCCCATCCAGCCTGATCTTTAACACCTCCAGGAATGAGACATTCACAGCTTCCCTGGGAAAATTGTTTCAGTGTTTCACCACCCTCACAGGAAATAATTTCTTCCTAATATCTAATCTAAATCTATAGTCTTTCAGTTTAAAACAGTTACAATAAGGTCTGAGTCAACAGTATGTAGACTTTCTCTAGAATATTTGATTTAAATATTTGAAAATTCATTGAACAGTACAATGTGCAATACTGTCAACTGCAAGTAAAGCTCACCGATTCTGAAATGATTTGCCAGCAACATTGTCTCTGTATGAATCAAACATAACATGATACTGGTCTCTACTCCACTCCAAGACAACCTGTAAAGAAAAAAGAAAATATCACTTGTTGTCATCACCTTTTAAAATTAGACACTTAGATTTGTCTTTTTAGAACTTTTAATCACAATCAACTTCATTCAAACTGATCCATACATTAATGTACAACTGACAAGACCTTAGTCTAAACTAAGTTATTACCCTGAAGCAACAATAAGACCCAGAATTTAAAAGCACACTTGATTTAAACAAACTTTGGTTTTTAATCTGCAATAAAGGATTTGATGTTTTACAGACACACTTTTGAACCTATTCTTCGTTTAGGGGAGTTTTAAGTAACTCCCCCTTGTCTCTTAGCCTTTAAAAATTCAGGGATATTTTCCCCAAACTGAGACCTAAAACAAATATATTTCAATACAAGCAGAAAACCCTTACCCCCGTGCATAATTTGCTCATCTTCCTTTCTGTTCTCAGAGGACATTTTGAAGTACACACACCTCTGAAATCTGAACTTTGCAAACAGCCTAGCCAGGGCATATCAAATTATGCAAATAGACCTGGCTAAAAGCTTCAAACACAATAGGTCTTTCCCAATACAAAGGACGTCTTACATTGCAGCCAAACTAACCCAGCAGCAAAGCATTTCTGCAGGCTGCAGCCTCCCTTCCTTCCATCTCCCTACATTTCTACCACCTCTCTTCAGCTTGACGGGAATCCACCCAACGTGCTGCAACCCAAGTCACGGAGCTAAACCAACAGAAAGGTGACCCTTAAAAACCAGAGCACTTTATCTTCCTCTCCCTGCATGCTGGAGCACATGAGAAATGGTGGGAACATATAGCTGAAGACAGGATTGTCTACCCCACCTCCACCCACCCACCAAGGTCACTCAGCTAAAATACCAAGTTGCAAATGCCCTTTGCCAGTCGTCCCAATTCCAGGGTATATTCATAAATTAGCTGTATGGGAAACCAATCACAAGCCGATTCATACTTTGGAAAGCTGGAAGTTTACATTTAATTTCTATTCTTAAATGTACATACATACAGAGACACTAAACAGGAGTACAGCTACATTTCCATTACTAACAAGTATTTGATATCACGGTTCTAAAGAGAAAAAAAGAAAAACAGACCAGACTTTTCAATGCTAAGAAGACTTAATATGTTTGATACGGCAGAAGTAATTTGAGACAAAATACAAAACATTTAGTTTCTACTCTGAGATAACTTGCTATGTTATCTATTACGGTTAAAGTCCAACCTTAGAAGCGACAGTGGCGTCTTGTGCTGCTTTAGAGACAGAGGGGTAGTGTCTTATTTTACCAGGGTAAGTACATATATATATGTACTGGAGAGAAAAAGAAAATACCAGGAAAACAGAGTTCTTGCTTTACAACACTCTCACCAGTTTTAAATTTTACTATTGCTTATTTCTTGTATTACGAGAACTACAAAATATATACCATTTTTCTAAGACAGCACTCAAAACTGTAATATAAAGATTATCTCCCTCCCTTTTGAGAAGACATTCGTCTCTGTACCTTCATACACACTAAAGTCAATTAAAGCCTTCCAGAGAGCTGGGAAGCCCCATCACATGGCTGGATGACAAAACGCAAGGGAGACGTGATTTCTCAGGTGAGCATAAAACCTCCTCCCTTCAATACCAAAGCCAGGAAGCGTTACACTTTTTCATGCACAAGTCACTACATCCTTCTGCCACATACATGAGTTTAATACAGCACACACAGAAATATCCATGCAGAAACATTTCCTACTACTGATAATGATGAATTGATACACACTCATCTGCTTCTAGAAGACATACAGAAGTATTTGAATGTAAGTAAGAATGTAATTTATTGTATGAATAATAGAGCTCTCCAGAAGAAACACATTAACCATTCAAGTGTTTGCTTTTTGCCAAAAAGACCCAGGACACCTCTCCTTAGAAACACATTTAGGGAAAAGGCTAATCTCTTCCCACCTGCTAATTTCTACGCCCCTGGAACTGTTTCCTCTTGTCGCATTATTTGTGTTGCAATGATGCCTGGAGGCCATTCTCCTTCAAACTTCACATACTGATATGATAAAACCACCAGAAGAACAACATTTTAAAAAAGGGGACACACCCTCTATTACAACATACTGTATCAGACAGGTGATAACAGTGGCTTTGGCATAGAGCACTTTACAAAACTGAGCAACCTATGGAAGGATGGCCAGGAAGGTTTTTTACAACCAAACTGTCCTAAAACTCAAGCTCACCTTCCAACTAGGTTACAGCATTGGCTTACACCTGGCTGCACTATATGTATTTGCAGAAATGCTCCCAAATCATGCTTAATGCACTGTTATTGCATTGAGCTCAACTTTTTTCTTACTTCTGGGGGTAGGAGAAGAGCAGAACAGCAAATGCTGCTCAGAGTCTGATCAGCATTGCCTCACCTGCTTTTTATTGCTTGACAGTTCCCCCCCCAATTGTTAAAACCCAATAAATTACTAGAAATATTTCTGACTTCATTTTCAAAACAGTCTTATATACTATCATTAGTTGCAGCTTTGCAGGCTGTGTACTGAGGAAGCGTTTTCTGTTCTCACCACAGTTGTCAGAAGAGGTCCAACAGTTCATTCTCACAAACCTATTTTCCCGACAGCTTAAACTACCACTGCTTACCAAAACACACCACTTTAACTAACGAAAGTAAACAGTAAAACACATGCAAACACCTCTCACCATGCTCATTGACCATTTTCATTAAAAAAAAAAAAAAAAAAAAAAAAAAAAAAAAAAAAAAAAAAAAAAACACCAAACCAACCATGCCTTTTCCAGTATGGG
>VZRU01007643.1:0-30636 GCA_013398155.1 Pedionomus torquatus
GGGTGGGGATGCTGCCCTTCGGGGTGGGGAGCTGGAGAACCCCAAGGAGTCTAACAAAGGGTGGTGTGAGGTCCTGGCCCCGAGGGAACAGCCTCAGGTCCCAGACAGCGGGGAGAGCAGCTCAGCAGGGAAGGACATCGGGGTCCTGTGGGCTACAAGGTGGAGTATGAGCCGTTGACAAACCTGGGGAGCAAAGAAGGTCACCTGCATCCTGAGCTGTGCGAGAAGCAGCATTGCTGTGCAGCTGAGAGAGGTCATCCTTCCCCTCAGCACTGGGAAGGCTATATTGGGGTGCTTTGGAGGCTCCCCGGCACCAGGAGGATGTGAGCTTATTGAAGGAGATCCACAAAGTTAAGGGACACAGACATGATTGAGAGACTGGAGCACACAGCATGCAGGGGAAGGCTGAGAGAGCTGGGACTGCGCAACCTGCAGAAGAGGGTCCTTGGGGGTCTTTTTGATGTGCATAAATACTTGCTAGGGGGTGTGAGGAAGATGGAGCTAGACTCTTCTTTGTAGTGCCTACTGACAGTACAAGAGGCAACAGGCACAAGCTGAAATGTGAGCAAATTAGCTTAAATGTGAGAAGTACACTCTGCTGAGGGGGTGATCAGGGTTCTGGAACAAGCTGTCAAGCAGGTTGTGGGGTCTCCAGCCCAACTGAACAAGGACCTGAATAGCCCACTGTAAGTGAACTTGTGGTAGGCAAGATGTTGGAATAGAAGGTCTCCAGAGGTCCCTCCCAGCCTCTGCTGTGCTGGGACTCTGCGGTTGTTCCCTCAGAATTTGGGCAGTGGGTGCCTTCCCATTCGTTTATCCCAAAGGGGAGCTTGGTGGGTCTGAGTATGGCAATTTTTATTTTATTTTATTTTTTTATTGTTTACTGCATTGTGTTATACTGTGGTTTGCAAAGCTATTCCAGAGTCTGGATTAGGTTATCAAACAGCTTCTTAATCATTTGAATGCTCTAGTAATATGTGTGTGCATACAATATGTATGTATGTAGTAATATGTTGACAGTAGTGTATTAAAAAAAATAAAATAAAAAATGCTGTGAAAAAAAAATCATTGGATAATGAGAAGCAATATCTGGTAACTTCATGAGTTTGTCAAGATCCAGATATTCAAGTTCTGGTTCCTAACTTCCCCATCAGTCCTGAGCAGTAAATAGTTATTGGAATCATTGCTAATCACTCTTCAAATTGGATCAATTTGCTGTAAACCTTGCTTGGCCACTTTTGAATAGGGACTAACTGTTTTTAAAGAGTGGGAAAAGTGGGAAAAGCCCAAACAAGCAAATCCTACAAAACAGGGGAAACCTTCTCTTTGCTCTTAAGCTTTCCCAGTTGAATTTGCAGCTGGAGATGATGCATTCTGTTATTGAGATGAGGTTTTGTATCTAGTTCACTTAAATGATTCAGCATTTTCAGTTTCAGTCATTTTATGGTAACCTGCAGCAGGAATAAATCGTGTTTTAGTTATCGAGGTAACCTCAGATGTGAAGCAAGTGCCTTATCTCATAACCAGGCAAGCTTGAGTGTTTATACAGCTTCCCTGGATGTTAGTCCAGAGAAGTTCTGTTACATGTCTGGTCGGCTTACAATCCATGGACATACTTCTGAGAAGAATATTGAAGCTATATCTGAACTTTTACACAGAAAAAGAAAAAAGTTCCAAAGATCTTGCTGTATAATTTTCCTAAGTGCATTTTTCCCCCCTTATTTTATTTCAAAAATCAAATACTTATTCACATTGTATGAGTTGGGTCATTTGAAAGAATTTTTGCGTGTTTACTGCCTGTTAATGTTCTGACTATTTTCATAGTAAAGTTAGACTTTTGATACATGCTGCTACCTGTGATTACTCCTTGTAAGTGACACAAGTAAGAACTTTGATTGGATTGTGGGACGCTAGGCAGGAGTGTACTCTTCTACTTCAAATTAACCTGTGTCCTTTAGGCACGGAAGGTCCTGGTGTCGGTGTCTCAGAGGAGCGGCAGAGTCCTGCTGAGAGCAGTGGCATAACTGTCGTCTTTAATCCTTATGCTTCCCTTTCTATTGAACAACAAAGACAAAAGCTGCCAGTTTTTAAGGTACAGTTCTTTTTTGTATATTAAATGTGTTGTATGATGTCTGGATTGTGTCTGTTTTTGAAAGAGCAATATGCAGTCACTTTACAACAACAGTTTTATGGCCTTGCTCTCTCTATTGGATTTGATTGTCCTTTTTGACAACGGTTACTGACAGTTTTACAGACTCTGTAGATTTATATTATTTAGTGGTATGTGTCATTCATAGGTTTTAAAGAATCGTTTAGCTTTTGGCAGTAAATGTAAAATTATTTTACTGTCTGATAGATATGTAAATATTGTCTTTTATTTTCTTATTTATGTACATATCTGCTTTTAAATTTTTCTCTTCCAGCTAAGAAATCACATACTTTATCTAGTGGAGAATTATCAAACTCTGGTGATTGTTGGGGAAACAGGTTGTGGGAAGTCTACACAGATTCCACAAGTAAGTGTCTGTTTAACTTGGTAAAATTGGGGAGTTTTATATGAAACCTTAAGCCAGCAACCCAGTAGTGCACTGTGAGAATGGAATCCACCTGTGCCCATGTGTATGACCAAAAGGAGAGAAATACAAGGTTTCATATTAGATAGCACGAACTGGTATATTTGTAATATAAAATCTTCTTTGCTGTGGGGAAGGACCATAGACAACAAGTAAGTTTATGCTGATACAAACAGCAGTCATTGTGTTGTAGCAGGTGTTTGTTGGTCTATCAGAAACATGTAAAATTTTGTAGAGAAAACTTTTTTTTAAAAAGGTAAGGGTTTTTTTTGTACGAGCTTTCCTCTTGGGAAATTTTAGGCATATTATATATTTTTGTTGGTTTGTACAATTTTCTTTTTTGTGACAGGAATGAAAAGAAATCTGAGACTGTTTCAAAGTTAATTTTTGATATTGACTTAAAAATTGCAGATTTGTGATGAATGTCATCTGCTTCAGTGTCAGCGCAGGACTTGTGTTCATAGCTTTTTTCTTAAAGGAGTTATAAAATAAAGAAGAGGAAAAAAAATGAAGTGATTCAAAAATACCTGAGACCCAAAGAACTGCTCTTAGATGCTTTCTGAAAGCTTATGTGCTTAGGAAGCAGGCACTGTACTGTATTAGTTTTAATGAAGAGGATAATGCACAAAATCTCTTAAGTGACTGACTTGCCTAAGATCACCCATCAGTGAGTGTTAGAACTAGGAAAAAGCAGAGAACTAGTCTGTAATCGCAGGATAACCAATGAATTTCTTACCCTGACTGTTCATTCACAGTACCTTGCAGAAGCTGGTTGGACAGCCGAAGGAAGAGTTGTTGGAGTGACGCAGCCTCGTCGGGTTGCTGCTGTTTCAGTAAGTTTCTCTGTGTCCAAATTTTCCCACTCCGTTGTCATTATAACCTCCAGATTATTAGCAGATTTTGCTGAATAGCAGGAATCACGACTGTGTGAGCGTCTGAATGAATAGATGTTCCTTCTTATCTCCTTCACAGGATTGCTGGTACTATATGCTGAATTCAACCTGATTAGGTTCTTGCCAGATATTCCAAGTCCAGAATTGCAGATGTAGACACTTTGAAATAAAATTGCACAGTATCAGCAGAGCTGTGTATGGAAATTAGGGCTGCACAGGGTTGGGCTATGATTGCCTCTGCACTACAGCTGTGCTCGTGTGATCCTTAACTGCTTTCACAAAGTAGGGATGTAAATCTATTTACAGTGACACAGCTGGTGGGGAAAAAAGGGGAGGCTGCCTACTTCCTTCTAGTAATTCATACCTCATTTTCTTGGATCTTTTTTATGTGTGTTTTGTTTTTCTGGTTGTGGGGGATATTTGTGTTTTCCATTTGTAAAAGCATCAGGGAAAAGAAGAAACAATTTTATCATGAGAAGTCTTTTCATATACATCGTATGTCTAGGAGACCGTGACGTCATCTAGATGTACTGTGAGAGGAAGAAAGGGTGCTGAGGGCAAAAACTTGTGCTCTCTGGTAACTGCCTGCGCAGAAAGCATCCAGTGCTCCTTGTCTTCATCATGCTGCCAAACTCTGACTTGGTGGGCTGAAGTCTCTGCAGCGGCATTCTTTTTATACAGAAAACTAAGGTGCCATTTTGTAACCTTCATTTTGCCTGTTCTCTATGATGTATTAAACTGCACCCGCAATGAATCAGCTTGTGCCTCTGGTAAAACTGGAGTAGATGGAACAGCTGTACAACTTTCTGTTTCATCTCATCCAGTATTCTTTGACCAGATCCCACGTGGTTAACAGACTCTAGCAGTGATCTGCATTTTGTGCTTTGGGCAATCTGCCTGCAGTGTCCTCCCTTTTCTCCTTCATAGGACACCCAGCTGATGGTGCACAGCTCTACAGGAGATCTGGCATATACTGCAATGATTTCTCATGACAAATTTACTTCTTTATTCCCTTTCATGTCTTAACACATTATTTTTAAGCCTAAAATAAAAAGATTAGTCAATTAGGGTTTAGTATATAGACACAGTAGGATTTTTCTTTGAGAACATTGTTGCAAACTGCCTGGACTGTATGGCTATTGCAGGGAGATTAATTGATGATTTATTGCTTTGCCTTGAACTGAAAGTGATCCTTTATTTTAATAGGTGTGCTTGTCTGCTTTCCCATCCAGACTATCGGGGTTGTTAGAAGACAGGTAGTTGCAGAGGTGTAGGACATAGTTTAGAAATGCCTGAACTTCTGCTTGCATTACCTAGACAGACAGGTACCCTGGATGGTTCGGCTGAAAGTGGTGGAGTGACGAGATTCCAAGTGAAATCATGAATTTACTGCCTGTTGGTGTGGTCTAGAATGTCACTCAAATGACCAGAAGTAGCTTGCTCTTAAAAGTCTACTAGGACTAATATGTGTATTGTGGGGTTTTATTGTGTCTTTAGCTATTAAGTATCTTTGTAGCTTACTGAAACCATGGCCTGATAATACCTAATATTCTGTAGAATATGTCTGAATAATGTAATAATAATTATTATTAGTAGTATAATAAGTCTGACCCATGCTAGCACTGTTCCAAAAATTGTTGTTTCTTTAGTTATTCTGCCAGTTCTCTCACTGTCTTCTGCATAGAGGATTCTGTATAATGAAAAGTACAGTAACATCTTTATATATAAAAAAAAAATAAAGACGACTTAGTAAGTTCAGGGACAGAACAGTTTCACTGATAATTCTTTTCTGCATGCCATACACCTGCACTCTTTCCCTTTTCCATGCAAAGTTTGTTCTTAAGTTACTGGTAGGTGGTCTTTCCACAGGGTTGTGATGGGTTGAGTCCCCTGCCTTTGTAGGTCTGTTGAGAGTACTTAGCACAGAAAGATACCTCTGAAGCTTTCCTGAGTAAAAGCAATGTGAAACAAGTTTATGAAGTTACACTAAAACATTTTAAAAGTATTTACCTCTTGTACGTTCAGTTTGCGCTGCTATGTCAAACAGGATTTTGTGTTTGAACAAGAACTAATAATTCTTTGGAAGTGTTATCTCTCTTCCTCTTTTGATGCCAATTCTCTGTGGGCAAAATAACGATATAAGGAAGAAGCAGTGTGCTGTGAACTGTCTCTCGTTTATAAGAATGTATTTTCTCAGGTCGCAGGCCGAGTTGCTGATGAAAGAGGTGCAGTGTTGGGTCATGAAGTTGGATACTGTATTCGGTTTGATGATTGCACGGATCCAAAGGCTACCAGAATTAAGGTGAAACATGAACAGTAGGTGGTTGCTCTGAAGGGGTTTGCTAAAACTCTTCAAGTACTTTTGGAAAATTAATGAGAATCTTGTGGTGCCAGTAAAAAGAATAGATAGCATTTCAGGTTTCCAGGTAGGCACCCCAAAAGTGTGCTGTGGGTATGCAAACCTTAATAAAACAATTACGTGTTCTATTCTGCTAGCCTGGAAGCGACGGCTTTAAAACTAAAGGAGATTTTCAAGGTATTTATGGTCAGATACTGGTACAGCGCTGGTGTGACCCGCTACATCACTCACAGGCATAGTGAAAGGCTGCAGTGAATCACAGCTGAAGTATACTCACCATCCTAAAAATAGGTTTTGATTAAAAGCACAGATAAAACAAAATGAGTAGGCTAACTCAGAGTAATTTGGTGTGGATTAAATAGCAAGCTTTGCAGCTGCTCTTCAGTGATGAACATTATTAATGTTGCTTGTGTTGTGTACAGACGAGAGCTGGAATAGCAGTGATGATGAATGAGACAATTTACTTTCCGATTCTTTTTTTCTGAGGCTAGAAGCCCTTTTAAAGTGAAAGAAATGGAGATGCTTGCTCATTAAAATCTTTTTCTTTTCTTTATTTTTTTTTGAGTGTGATGATGAATCATTTTGGGGTGGAAATGTGAAGGTTTTTCTCTTGCACAACAGTTCAAGGCCAAAGTCCCAGGTCAAACTGCTGTTTGATAGCTACATAAAACTGCTGAGTTTCCACTGGCTATTAGGAAGGAAATATTAAATTAAAATCTCATTTTGTTGACGTGTTAAATTTTGTGTTTTGGTCAGAAGTGTGTGATAGATATTAAGTAGGCTACTTTGAGAGGATCTGGTCTGGATTGACACACAGGATGTTACTGATGGCGCAGATTAGCCATGCTACAGACCAGAATGAGCAATCTCTTATTGTCATGTTCCGTTGCTGCCAATCTGATATTTTTTCAATACAAAAGTAACTAATTTCCTAAAATTCAGTGCTGACTAAAAAGGAGTCACTCTGCTTATCTCTTCCTTAGCACTCAGAAGTACATATTTGGCTTCCATAGTTGAAAACTCATCAGTTCAATAGGTCATTAGAAAATTATAGGCAAAGAAGAATTCAGACTAAAACCTAGAAAATTATCTTTAAAAGTCACATGGGTAATCAAGACTACCTCATAGGGTTTTTTTACATTGTTTTCTTTGCTTTCACTTTTAGTTTCTAACTGATGGTATGCTGGTGAGGGAGATGATGGCTGATCCTCTACTAACAAGATATAGGTAAGAAAACATGGTATGAATGCTTCCTGAAGTTTAATTTGGTCATCAGCTGCACTATTTAATTTTTTTTAGACTGAGGTGTGGTTATTGTAAGTTAAATACCAAAAGATGTGAAGGTCTTTTTAGGAGTTTGACTTATTTATGTTGTAAAGACCGCTAGAAAATCAGTTGATCATTACAATGCCAAACTCATCAGGATTTGGTGCCCTGGTTTTGGAACGAAAGCTGAATCTGCCTCATGGAGTCTGAATTGTTTAATTTGCTAGTTTTAAATTTTTCCTCTCTGATGCTAATCAAAGAAAAAAAAAACCTCAACAGCAAACACAGGCTATTCTGGTATCCAGAAAACCTATGCAGTACAGTAAAGACAGAGCTTTTTTTCTTCCACCCCTCTCCAAAAGCTCTATAAGTACCACCTGGTGTTATCTACATTTTTCTCCCTACATCATTGCTGTACTTTGATTAACTTCTACAGTTTTCTCAGTGGATATAGAAAACTGCCTAGCAGCAGATTTAAAATAATGATATTTCTAGATGATAGGAAGACTCTGATTCTAGTGTTGATCAAACTGTTTCTGAAATCTTATCTTCCTGCTTTATTCACAGTGTCCTCATGCTGGATGAAGCCCATGAAAGGACTCTTTATACAGATATTGCCATTGGCTTACTAAAAAAGGTTATTTTTTTATAACGTTCTCTGTGACTGTTTAAATTTTCATCCTTTTTGTTAAACTTCTGATCCTGATGGCTGATAAGTGAACCCATTTGACAGAGGATGATTTCTAGTTCTTCATTTATCCTCCATCCTATTGTACGTACCCAACTATTTACTTTAGCTATCTGACACTCAGGATCTGATATTCACTCCTCTTGATGCTGAAATTTCTCCTTAGGTGTTATTAGCAAAAAGGTCATTTTCATTTTGCTGATGATGATCATGGTTGATCTAATTGACCGCGATGATTGTGATCTAATTGACCTTATTGTTGACTTTCAAGCTGTGAAAGCTCTCACTCCCACCAGAAACTACCAGTAAACTATAATGATTACAGACCAAATGCCCTTAAAATGAATATATAAAATGCCAAACAGTGATGAGGTTGTTAGATCTATGGGGTGATATGAGGGCTTCAGTCTGTCAGTTGTCTTACGGTATCAAAGTATTTTAAAAGATAAATTACTGATAATCTGGATGCTGCAGAACTTGATTCTAACCTTATATCTCAGAAAGCAGTTTTTACTCTGGATGTTTTTGGTTTCTCAACTAGGTTCAAAAGAAGCGTGGGGATCTTCGACTGATTGTGGCTTCAGCCACCTTGGATGCAGAGGTATAGCTCACAGGTTTGATTTGACAGCAAGTGACTTTACTTGGCAGCTCCACTTCTATTTATGTACAGCTTATCCTCTGTGCTGCTTGCTTCTCGTGAAGCAGTACTGCTCTTGTGTGAAGAGAGGAGGGAGTGTAGGAAAAGCATCTGCCATAATTAAATTGCTGTGTTTGGCTTTCATTTTGTATGAGCAAACTGTTTGGGAAGTGAATTTAAATAGGAATCTGCTTTGCATTTCTTTGTGTCTTTTTTCGTCTTACTGGTGTTGTGTAAAAAGATGTTCTCTTGCTTTAGTATAGTCTAGTAAGAGACATTGTTTTAGCTCTGTTTTGCTAATACCAACAATTTGAGATGGTCACAGACCAGTAAAAACAAGTAATAGATGAGGAGGTTAAATTTCAGTGAGATCTTGCTAGTGCTCTGGTTGACTTGTGGCCTGTGGAAACTTATGTAACTTACCAAAGACATCATTAATTTAATTTTGAGTAGGAACAGAAGAAATGCTCTTCTAGATTAGAGCAGCATTTCCTCCAGCCTCATCTGGAGCAGCAGCAGCAGGAGATGCTGTTTGGGGAGAGTGTTCTCCTGTCTGGAGAACAGACCTGCTGTGGGTCTGTTCTCTTTGAGCTGATTCAGCATCTGCAGAGGTTGTAATAGAGATATCAGACAGTACATCCCCGCTGTTTCCTTCTAGTATGTGTTTATGGATCTGCTGTTTGTTAATTTGTCTTTGAATCTGCCTGATGAAGCTATGTGTCTCTAGGACATCACGTGAGAGCAATTTTCTCTCTCAATTCCTGGAAATATCAACGTGAAAGCATTTTTTTATATTTTATTGTAGAAATTCAGGGATTTCTTTAATCAAAATGATACCGGTGACCCCAGCAAAGATACAAGTGTGATCCTTACTGTCGAGGGGAGAACGTTTCCAGTGGACATCTTTTACATCCAGAGGTGTGTTCCTGTTTGATCCTTGTCGGTGTTGATGTGGAGAGTGTGGAGCTGGGCTATCATTTCATCGAAGTTAGAGCTTAGAAATTCTAAGACCAATCATAAGGAGGAGTAGCATTCAATTTGGGAAACATTTGGATGTTCCCTATAGCAGCAGACGTGTTTTTAAGCTTACTGTAGTGGAAAGGAGACAAATTAATTGCTGAAGGCTGGTTTCCAAAGATGCGTCATGAACTAAATATGGTATGGCTCATAAATAGTGTCCAAAAGCTATCCCTCCATTTGCTCCTTATGGAAGTGAGGAATCTGTACCTATTTTTCTGCTAATGTCTCTGCCGTTTTCTCTCCCCATAGTCCTGTTCCAGACTATGTCAAATCTACTGTGGAAACTGCAATGAAAATTCACCAGATGGAGAGTGATGGTGATATACTAGCATTTTTAACTGGCCAGGTATAGACACACGCTTTTTTGTTCTTTGCTTCAAGGTACTGTAGTGTGAGCTTGGCAAAGCCGCCTCAGGCTCATTCTTTCCTTAGCTGTGCTTACTTTAATCTCATTATATATGACAAATATTTCTGCATTGATGGGAGCAGAACTAGGCCAGTCTGAAAGACTTAGGAAATGTAATTGTGCTCAGCATTTATCAAAGCTGGTGATAGATGATAGTTTTTTTCATTTAATACTGTATGCTTTGTCCTTGTTAATAAGTGGAACAGTATGTGGGTTTTTCAGTGCTAGTGACACGCAGGAAGTTGACAGTGAGTCATCATTAATAGTTAAGGCAAGGGAAATTTATATTTGTTAAGCTTAGCATCTGAAGACTTTGACAGAAAAACAAATTGCTGTGAGATAAAAATTTACTCATCCCTTCTGCTCTATTTATGCCTGTCAGCTCACTTTGCAGCCAAGAATAGTAAATGGGAGGTAGCTTATGATTTTTGCAGTGAGGAGCTACTTGGAAGAGCTTCAATAACACCTCTCATATTTTCAGAATAAATTCTTCATGCCTGTTATTGATTTGACTTTGAAAGAGTGAACTGGGTATCTGATAAGGCAATGTCTGAACATTTTGTTGTCTGTGTTTGAGACTGAGGTGCCACAGTTGATCTCTGAGATTTAATGTGAAGTTGAGCAAAAATTAATACTGTTACTATGTTGCTTCTGATCAAGACCCACAGCATTCTACACAGTCAAAATAGATTGGGCTCCTGTTTTGCTCTCAAAAGTTGAGATAAACACAAAAATATGCTTCCTTCTTCCTGAACTTTGTTCAGTCCTTCCCTTGTGATTTTTCTTAGTTGCTTGTGACATTGCCTGAAATAATGAGTGTAAATATTTGCGTACAAACTTGCTATGAATAGCAATTTATGTAAGAGTATTACAAAATTGAAGGAGGTGATCAAAAGATCCCAGAGTTTTGAACAGTATTGGGATTATTTAGATGCATTTTTTTGGTGTATAGGTGACAGCTAAGTGACATTAAAGTGAAACCTCTCTCATTCTGTCCTCTGTCTTGCTCTGGCTCTAGGAGGAAGTGGAGACCGTTGTTTCTATGCTTATAGAACAGGCTCGGGCCCTTTCTCGCACTGGAATGAAAAAGCACCTCCGTGTTCTCCCCATGTATGCTGGACTGCCTTCTCCTGAGCAAATGAAAGTTTTTGAGAGAGTTTCTCACAGCGTCAGGAAGGTAAGGCTGTTGCAGGTGGCTCCATTTCTACCACCCAGAAGGGTGTCTGCCTTGCACAGATTGTATGTATCTAGTTCACATCATGAGACTGCTGCAAACGCTTACCGAGGGAGACTTTTCTTTTAACACCACCTGTCCAGGAACCAGGAACTTCCCTTTTCATCTTTGATTAGTCCTGGACAAGTCAGCTCTAACTCTCCTGTCTGTCTTATCAACTTCTCCATTTCTAAGAGTCTTTGCACAGCCTTGTATTTATCTGTGTCTTACACTCTGAAGAACTACTTTTACCTGGCTTTATTTCTTTTTGTGGTCTAAGTGTCTGTGGCTGTTTTCCACCAGTAATGGAAAAAATAATGACAGAGTGGGTAAGTGCTGTGTTTCCACCTAAAGAAACAAGTTAAAACATACTTTGTTTTAGTAGAAAAAAAAAAGAGCTTTGTTTTGACTTCTGCAAGTCTTGTTTGGATGTTCAGCATCACAGAACTATATAATTGGTTGTGATTAGTGCTTTCTGCTTAGGCAGAGCCTGTGTTGCAGCTGAAATAAGCTGACAGAATTACCCAGGGTTGACTTGTTATAATTCTTGTGCCTGCTGGAGTCTAACAGGTAAAATTGTTCCTCTGGTGTTGGAGAACGTTGAGTATAAATAGTCCAGGATATGACAATAGTCAATTAACTTCCAAGATTTACTTTTTTAAATTCAGGTGAAATAAGGATGAAATTTCCCTCTCTCCTCTGGGAACAATTATCTTTTAATATTTTAGTTCATGCAGGTAAGTATATCTCTTCAGGAATACTGAGCATGGAGCTCTTAATCAACTCTGTTTCTCTGCTATCCCCTGCCCCATTCCAGTGTTACAAGTAGCAGCTCAATATAAGTGAGAAGCAGAAAGAAAATATTTTTAGTTCACTACACAAGAACATTTGATTTACACTCAGTTAATGTTTTTTCTCTGCCAAGTTCTTCTACTTTTATGGAGAGAGAATAAATTTGAATAAGAAAGTGACTGTGAAACTGTAAAAACTGGGCCTGTTTCAAGCTGACGAGCTCTTTCTGCTGCATGTACTTTGTGCTTTAGAGTGTGTTCATTGGAGCTGTCACATCTGACATCTTTCAGGTGGTTATTATTGGAGTCCTGGTGCACTGATGCTGGGGCTTGAGAGCGTATTGGAAACTAGTGAGTTCACAGCATCCTCTGTGTCTGCATCCGTAGGTGATCGTAGCCACTAACATTGCTGAGACCTCCATCACAATTCACGGCATTGCGTTCGTCATTGACTGTGGGTTTGTGAAGCTTCGGGCCTACAACCCCAAAACGGCCATCGAATGCCTTGTGGTGGTACCAGTGTCTAAAGCTTCGGCTAATCAGAGAGCAGGGCGGGCAGGACGGAACCGCTCTGGAAAATGTTACAGGCTTTATACAGGTCGGTAAGTTGATGTGTAGGGCAGGTGAACTTGCTGGTGTGGCTTGCATTTTGTCTTACGGTGCTTGTAGTACAAAGAACAAAACTGCGTTCTTTTTCTTCTAGTGAGAGATAGAAATTTCCCTTTATTATTCCTCTGGCTTATTTAGAAATACACTTCTATGTTCATATGTGCTGAGCTTTGGACACTGAATGCTTTTTGAAACAGAAGTACAAACTGAGCAAGGTAGGTGCTACGAAATTGCCAGCAGTTACAAACCTGTAATGTTAATGCAACTCTGACGAGTCTACTAAGAACTTTATCTTTTGATGATCATGGTTTCTGAGCAGTTGCTTCAATTTATGATACCCACCTATGATGCTCTCTTCTATAACTAGTGTCCTTTGAATCACACACCTAAGGAAAGGGTCTGGAAATCTTTTAGGTAACAGAAAAAGAATGTCTTTCTGTTCCCTTTTTCATAAGAGTAGGTGCCAGCCCCAAATGCTTCTCTTGAACACATCACCCTGGCACTGTGCAAAAATTACGGTTACAAATAAATCTCTTGGCCACATAGCAGCGGTCGGAAAGCCACAATCCAATGGGCTCTGCTCTCAGCTGTTTAATGAGAAAAGGCACTGCAGTTGAGCTCTGCTGTTGCTTATGGGCTTCAGGCTCCCTCTGTTTTTACTGGAGCTTTGGGACTTAGAGCAATATATTCTTTTAAAATGCACGTATGCCTGCCAGCAGTTGTCACATTAAACAAAGATGTGATTTATTCTCTGAATTTGTGCATCCAGTAAGAATCAGGAGAGAATGTCTGCTGTATAATATACTAAGCTTACATAGATTTTTAAGTATTTTACTGGAGAAACCATGAAGTTATTTTTGTGTGCTCTTGAGCTGGCCTAAAAAGTGCTTTAAGAAATATTTTAAAGGAGGAGAGGAGAAAAAAAAATAAAAAGGGAAGTGGACCAAAAGCAGAGAATGCATATACTACCTTTGTCTTAAGAAAGGTCTGAGAGAGACCAGAAATAGAAGTCTGGAAATTAAATTCTTTCTAGAAATTGAAACAATCCATGAGAAAATAACACATTTCTTGTCTTGGAGTTTTAAATCAACGTAGGGATGAGTGTGCCTTTTTCTTTGCTGCAGAAGAGTTGGTTAATGGAAGGTCCAGTGATACTGACATTATATGAAGTGTTTTTCCAGACCTAAGCTTTATAGTGAACATGCTTTTAAAAAGGCATTGTTAAATAGATTGTTTTCAGTCCTTAGTCTTTATTTTAAATATGCTTTTTTGGAACTTCCTTTTTTTTTTGAGTAGTTGCTAAAAATAGTGTTCTTATTCTGAAAGTATGCTGGTTTTGAACTTTTCCATGTCCCTTCTTTAAAAGAAAATGTTTTATCATAGTATTGCACCCTGCCTTTTATGTTCTGATAAAAACATTAAACAGAAGACAAAGCATTTCCAGATTTCTGTGAAGAACTTATTTCAAATTGAAAGATCAACTATAGAATCAGCAGTGTAGCCAAACCCAGTGACTTTTCTGTTTAAATTATCTAAAAATACAGTAGTTGGAGAAAGATCATCTGTGAGTTAGAGTTCCTTTAACATCTGTTAAGTATTCATACGTAATAATTTTAACTTGAGATGGGTACAATTTTATTGTGTTGACTGCAGAGATGGGAGTTGAAACTTAGTCCCAAATTGCTTTGTTTTCTCTCGCACCAGAGGAGGACTTTGAGAAGCTGCCGAAGTCCACTGTTCCAGAGATGCAGCGCAGTAACCTGGCTCCTGTCATCCTGCAGCTGAAGGCTTTGGGCATTGACAACGTGCTCAGATTCCCCTTCCTTTCAGTGAGTCCTAGGCTGGAAAATCTGTTGTCTTTCTTTAGTGTAAGAAAGATTGCTAGATGACTTCTTGAGAACCCACAGAACCATTCACCGGTAACTGTTGCCCTATTAATTAGGGAAGCATATCTCATTGCCCACTCTTGGGTGACAGAGCATATTTTTGGGAATCAACTAGTGAGAGTCGTGTGTGACAACTTAGAAACGACTGTTTGTAGTGTTGAGAAGTCGAGAAAGGCCTAGAAGGACAAACTCTGAGGTTCTTAAAATCTATAACTGTAGTCTCTTTGCACTGAATTTGTGAAGAAACTAAACATCTGCTTGCCTGTCCCGTTCAAAAGAGCAGTACCAACTATTGGATTTGCTTTCTGTAAGGTTTCTGGCTACTCTTGTATTGCTGTGAAAAACCAACATGGTAGCATTAGAGGAGGAAAGTATTTTCCTTGCTCACCACAGATGTGGCTGTTGGACGAAGTGCCTTTTCCAGCTTCGGTGTTGAGAGCGTCATGGTGGTGGTGCTGAGCCTGTTGAGATGGCTTTGATGTGTGGCACTGGTGATCAGTGGAAGGGTTACAAGAAGGGTCTGGGAGTTCTTCCTTCATTTCACCTAAGTAGAAAAGTGGGTAGCTTGAGCTGAAGGATTTTGCAAAAGAGGACTATCTGAGATTTTTTTTGTGTTTGTTCTATGATGACTTTAAACTGTCTGCTTTTTTTTTTGCCTTCACAGCCACCTCCTGCACAGTCGATGGTGCAAGCTTTAGAACTGCTGTATGCTTTAGGAGGTGAGAATATTCTGCTTCACTTTCCTTATAACTATGTTACAGGAGTTATGAAAAAAAATTGTTAAACTGCATTGGGTGATTAGATGGACATTAGTCAAACTTTCATTGGAGAACTGAGCTTTGAGAAAGAGAAAACACAGCTTTGACTGGTGGAATCTTTTTGTTGGCTTGTTTTTAAAGTGTACCTCAGCCTCCTCTGATTTTATTTTCTTTCCTCTGGTTATTTCAGATGTGTAAGCAAGCAAAAGGCAGCAGTAATTTTCTGAGAGGGACTAGAAATCGATTACATAAAACATAAAATGGAATGTAACTGTTTAGATTGGGCAAACGTATTTTACATGTATCTTCTGCGTATTTCCTTGCACCTTCTTGGGAGGAATCAGCCATTTGTCCTTGCTAGAAACAAGGCTCTGAGTGATGAGGTGGTTGGCTTGGTTCTCTCAGACAGATCCTCTGTGTTTCTTGAGCCCTTACAGAGCGCTGTGAAGACACAAATGGAATTTGGACGCTAATTAGCCCAGTACATGAGTTAGACACTAAATGCACCTGCATCCAATTGGATAAGTGGTTCGATAGTCAAGCTCTTAATGTGATGATTTTCATTTTGTGTTACTGTGCCAGCAGTGGAAACACATAGCACTTGCAAGTATAAACAAAATAAGTTGGAAGTGAAGTTTTGACATCTCTTTCAAGATCAGACTGATTGTAATAACCTAGAATTTAGCCAGCTTTATGCCATTGCTACTTTGTTTATTGCTTGGTCAAACTTTAAGAAACATAGTTTATCCATTTTAAGGGTTTTTTTGTTAGCGTCTTACATTCATTATCCAATCTTGATACACATGCAGGGACTGTCTAAACATTGTAAGTAAAATCTGATGCTTGGATTTGGGTGAGGCCAGTCTCAGGAGGCTGGAATTAAACCCAATAGTGTGCTTCCCAATGGCTTAGCAGAGCAACTCTGACATGGTACTTCTCAGACCTTCTCATTGATGCAATTTTGAAGGTATGACTGACCAAAGTGATTAAGAGCTAATCAAGTTATAATTTTAAAAATGAGTTCTAGTCTGTGTTTCTGAATGTAGTCTGGTTTATTTATGGCTAACAGACTGCACCTTGAATTTAGTGTTGTTGGGCCTGCAGCTCAGAGACAGTTCAAACCTGCAGCAAGTCAAATTGCTCTGATTTTATTAGCAGCTGCAACCACTGAGAACCCCCTGATCGTTCCTAAATGCAGCACACTTCCTCCTGAATGGATTAGAGCTCTGTTTCTCGTACTTGGTGTCTGCGTCTGTGCTGCCTGCCTGCTTTTAAATGCAGAGGAGCTCATTTGCACTGGGTTTGCTCTGGGTTTAGTACTGAACATACTGGTTATGGACAAACGAACAGATACTCACAGACTTCTGGTGAAAAGAAGAAAAAGCTGGTCTAACAGAGCCTGAGAGTACTTTTCCAAGTACTTTTACACTCTTTTGCTACTAATATATTTTTTTTATTATTATTATTATTTTCTCTGAATTACTAATCACAGCTTGTTCCCAAAATCGGTAGAGTCTGAACAACGCTCTGAGTCAGATGGCTTAGCTTTAAGTAGTTCTGTGTGGAGCAGGGAGTTGAACTTGGTGATCTACATGAGTACCTTCTAACTTGAGGTATTCTTGGTTTCTAAATGTGTTCATTTTGGTTTTATTCATGGTGCTGCTGCTGGATAACTAAAACACTCAAATCACACTTCAGTAACATTTTTTATACAGTTTTCAGTTTGTTTTTGTTGCTGTGAGTGGAATGTAGGCTAATTCTGTTTATAGGAGAACTGTTACATTGCTGGCGTTTTTGACAGCTATTTAATCTTTTTGAATGCAACAAACTTAAAACAGAAACTTGACACATGAACAAGTAACCAAAACAAAACTCTATTTGACTTTTAACTCAGTGTTTGTAGTTAATTCAAAGTTAACAATATTTGTTCCATAATGTAAACATGAGGGAAAGGGTAGTGTAAAAGGAGATTGTGTAAGCTCTGGAAGCTTCCAGAGGTTTGTGGCTGTTTTTACATCAGTTACAAATGCTTTGTTGTAACTTGTGTCTCTGTTCTTTATTCTCACGGAGCTGTAACTCTCTGTCTGGCTGTGATTTTGCTCTCTGCTGATTCAATTCCATCTTGCAAAGGAGGGTTTCACATAAGACACTTGGCACCCGTTTCCACCTTGAAATGGGGACCTTCTCAGTGACCTCAGCAGCAGGTTGTGAGGATGAATTCACAGCCAAAACCACCCTTGGGAAAGGGAGTAGAAAGGTCAATAAGGTCAATAGACTCAACAATTCGCTGGTTGATGTTTTGGCAAAAGCGTTATGCTCGTGGTGTCTTCATAGAGAAGTACAGAGCTGTTTTTCTCTTGGCTGTCCAGCTTGTGTAGCAAAGTGGGCAGCTGATGTTGGTGTTTAAGATGGAAAAGAATGTGTGTGTGTGATACATGGATTTGCTCTTCAGCTTTTGCTGAAGTCTAAGATTTTAGGTGGTTTATTATGGAGATTTTCTGTAGGTTGCAGGGGTGAGGCTGCCTAAGCATTTGCAGGTGCAGTAAGGATAAAATTTCTCTTGTGCAAGTAGGAACATGTATTTCATCATTTGCATCATAATAACATGCAAATGTGCAGTTTAGGGTCAGGACCCTACAGTGCCAACAGAGACGATCTTAAGGTTGAGATAATTCTGTTGAATAAACACATCACTGTTTTTAGACTGATTATTTTTACAGGGATGCAAACTGATTCCATCAGGTCTCTCTCTGCCTTCTCCTTTGATGCTACTTTGGAAGTCTGAGTTGACAGTTGAAGTTTATTGTTTTTAAGCATAATTCAGAAGGTAAATAAGTCAGTAAAAAGTGGCTTTATTTTTAGCTTTATTTCAGACCCAAGATTTTGCTGAAGGCTTGTTTGTAAGTTGTCTCCTCTCAGAAACAGGCACTCTACTAAAGTTTAAAATAGAGTTCTAATCCCTCAGCCTGTCACATACTGGTGGTTGTTACTTGGAACCATTTAGTGTCACCAGGCTTGCATAATCTCTCCTCAGCATGTTCAATAAAAATCCTGTACCTTTTTCTAAGATCTCCAATTTCCTGTGTGTATATATATGTGGGTACAATGATTGCTTTTAAGATTATTTCGAGGAAACTTTTACCTATTCCATACCAGTATATTCAGGCTTACTGCTACAAAGACATCTGTGCACAAGCTATATATATATATAAAATTATATCTATGCGAAATTGCATTGAGATTTGTAGGATTCAGCAGAAGCCAAAGGATTTTGGCTTGATGCATCTGTAAGAAAAAAAATAGTAAATTCTCCTTTTTCCTACTTAGGAACACAGTTATCTTCCTGTAGATGGAAGATAGTATATTCTAATGTATTAATTGTGGTAGCGTTTAAATTTCTCAGATTGCAGTGGTCAAATGAAGGCTGTCATACTTTAATTTTTGCAGTTTCTGTGACTTTGTGTTTAAATATGTTACTTCATCATTTCACGCAAGCTGCCTTTTGGAGCTGTTTCTGAGGAAACTCCTGTGACGTTGTGCCATGCCTGTTAGGTTTTGCTGAATGGCGTAGGGGCGTAGGTGTGTGAATTACAACATTGTTGTAGTAAGTGAGGTGAGAGCATATCGAATAATAAAGGAAAGTAGACACTTGATAAAGGTATCTGTGGTTTTAGATATGCTGACGTGAGTTACAGCAGATCTCACTCCTTGATTTGTGGTTTTGCTGTTCTTTGTGAAACGCAGCTAAAGTATGACTGTGGTTTCTTGCCACCACGCAGATTGCCAAATAATATGTTTATATAAAGCATGGGCCACAGTTGTGTTTCCTCGGCCCACTCTGCTGTGATTATTCATGCCGTCTGCGGTGCCTCAGAGTCCTATTTTGGGCTCCTGTTAGTCCCTCCTTGTGTAGCTTTTCTCTTCTGCTTTGCCTCTTTGATGTACCACAGACGACTTGGTTTCATTGTAGATTTCTTTTCTAGTTTAACTTTCACTCTTTGCTGCCTTTCTTAATGAGCTCTTTTCTCCTTACTGTTTCCTGAATTTTTTTTTTTTTTTCATTCTATTCCCTATGTCCTCTTGCCAAGGGACCATCTCCAGGGAAAAGGTTGCAGTTGGAACACGGCCGACAGTTTAGTTACTGATGCATGAGACAGTTTAAACTGTAGAGAATCTTTATTAGCTGTACATCTCCAGTTTAGATTATATTAAACTATATTTCTCTGTGACCTAAGCTGATGTGCTCAGTAAAATGACGCCCTACCCCATCTGTCCAGCAATGCTTCCTCCTTTTACAGTCATGCCTGCTCCATAATTATGCCCTTTTTTATTATCAACTGGGCTGTTCCTGCTTCCCATCCCCATGAACAAAGGTGTTGCTAAATACCAAAAGAGCAGATACGTAAGTCCAGCAGCTCATGGGCACTCTGGCCATTGCGTTGGCTTTCACTCCAGGTTTTCTAACTTGTTGGCAGTAGCAATGGAAATTAGTCAAAATGAAGAAACTTGTGTATAAAAGTATGTTTGAAAAACAGGAAAAAAATATATATATTGGTGAGCCACAGGAGAGTAAATGGATATTAAGGAGTGCCTTTAATCTTAATTTAATGTATGTTCAGCAATTCTTAAGTACCTTTTGCTATACTTTAGCTTGTAATACTGCTTTTGAGTATACATTAAATTCTAGAAGAAGGATTTCTGTGCTACTTTTGCCTGTATCACAGCTACATTTATTACTGGTTTATTTCTACATTTGTTATGCTGCAGGTCTGGATATGCACTGCCGTTTAACAGAGCCTCTTGGAATGAGAATAGCAGAGTTTCCTTTGAATCCCATGTTTGCAAAGATGCTTCTGGAATCAGGTAGGGGTAAAGAGAAGTCAGATTTTCTTCGCAGTCTTGTGATGAGTAGCAGACACTGCATCTTGTAATTGTAGTGGAGCATTAGACGTTAGCTAAACGTGAAACAAAACTCTGTGCTTCATCTTGGCATGGTGTTTAATGAAAAGAATTGTTTAAACTCGTGGATATCTCAATTAATAAGTCTAACACGTTTGTCTTTTAAGTTTTCCATTAAAAACCTTGACTGTTATACAAAAAAAAAATCAAAGAGTGTAGGTATTTCAGTATTATATACTATAGAAATATATCCTGCTACTTTTCCTTTGTATATGAGGATAAGCTGGAATGGAAAAGGATTTCCTTGACTAATTTTCTCCACTTACTCCTCAGGAAATTTTGGCTGCTCCCAGGAGATTTTGACAATTGCTGCCATGATGCAAATTCAAAACATTTTTCTGATCCCTCCGAATCAAAAAACTCAGGCTGTAAGTTTGGTTGTGTCTCATTTCTTTTTTTTGTTAGTTTCCTGTTCCTAGATTTCTGCTGAGTATTTTATTGACACCTATTACAGACTGCAAATTTGTATGAAAATTGAGCAAGGTCTTGAACTGTACCTATTGGTTATAGGTAAAAGAAGAAACAGAGTAACAGTGGGAACCTTGGAGTCCTTTACTGGTGTTAAAAGACTCCTGAGGGCTGGAAAGGCAAAAGGTTATAAACCAGTATTGGTTAGCGTAAGGGTTTGGTAAAAACCCCAAACCTCCTCAAACACCACTTCCTTTCAAGAGGAACAAAAAAAAAATATTAGGTTGTAGCAAATGCTTAATAGGTAGCAGGAACGTAATTTCAATGCATCTCTCTCTTGGGTTTTGGGGGGTTATTTGCAGTTCATTTTTCTGATTTCAGTTTTAGAAGTGGTCCTGAATATATAGGCAGGCTAAGAAAATATTGCTGTTACCTACAGACACTACCTTATGTGATAAGAATTTTAAGTCACCGGGAAATATGGAGATGATGGGAACTGAGCGTGTTGGACATGATTTTGGAAAAAAAATCAATCTGCCTGTAAAAAATTTCTTCTTCTCCAGGCCAGGCAACACAGAAAGTTTGCTGTGGAAGAAGGTGATCATCTCACTATGCTTAACGTTTATGAAGCCTTTGTAAAAGTAAGTCACCTCAAGTGTATGTGGATTTCCAGGACTGGGAAACACTCGAGGTCCTCAGTCCTGATTCTGTTAGCTCTGGCTTTAGCATCCTCAACCTGAGGACTTACCAATTCTATTAAGTGATAATTCTCCTTTAGAAGTTATTCTGATCATGTTTTGCCACAAACCTTCTGTAGTTCTTCTGAACAGGGAATAGAAAGGATTTGGTTGGGGTACAGCATGGAAGTCTTATGGATAGACAACTGTATTTTCAAAGAGAGTAGGATTTTTGAAAGGGTCGAGGAAGAACAGGTGTCCAAATTCCGAATGAAATTGTATTCTCTCATCTTTTCTTCCAATGTATAAGAGATTTAAAACTGCATCTTTTCTTAAGAAATTGTTGCAGTGATGATCATGTCCTCTTTTTCATTAACGGTGCATATTAACCCTAAGGTTTAACACCAGTTTTAATACTTCTCTGTAAGCTGAGGTTTTACTTAACAGTTTTGACATGCTATATCTATTTTGGGAGAAATCTATTTTGCTGGTATAAGGCACTTCTGTAGTAATATATTTGTTACAGTGTTGAGCTGAAGCAGTATAACCACTCAAGTGTTTAAATATGACTTCCCTCTCCCCAGCCCCAAAGTGATCAGGCACCAACTGAAATTCTGCCCTTTAAGTTTTATATCTACATAATTCTCTTAGAAACTGCCAAATGCAGAAGCATTTGGAGAAAGAGCTCTTTGCATAGAGAAAACCAATTAAAATAGTGTACAGAAAACGGTTGTTTACATTTTGAGATTGAAAACAGACAAGTTTATGGTATGATGCATTTGTGTGTGAGAATGGAATGACTGATGCTATTCTTTCACCACATATGAAGAAATGGAGCACCTTTGTTTGAAAATACCCCATAGCATTTCTTCTACTACCATTTAGAAATTGTTTGAAATACGTTTTGCAGTTACTGGTGCTATATACCCCTGTTAGTTGCTATGTAAACAGGTAGTTTTCAGGGAAAACCACAAGAAATACATTGTCTGAGACAGATCAATAATAACAACAGATCAAGGAACAAGGCTATGTGATCCAAAAGAGATTGGGTTTTGTTTTGCCGATGGTATCTCATTGTAATTTTTTCTGTTCTTCTCCCTGTACAGCACAGCAAGAGCTCTCAGTGGTGTCAGGAACACTTTCTGAACTACAAAGGGCTTGTTAGAGCTTCTGTTGTAAGAGAGCAGCTGAAAAAGCTTCTTGTCCGCTTCAAAGTGCCAAAGAAGTCCAGTGAAGGTGATGTGTTTATTTTATTATTTTTTTTTAACCTGTTATCCTGTTGTCCTGTTGTATTGAAAGTAGTCTCCAAATTGTCAGTTTGCTTCCTGATTTTCTTGTAGCCTTTGAAGTACTTTCTCCCTGGCCTAAGAATAATGTTAATTAAAACCCAATTTTATTCCTAAAAATGAACGCAGAAGAGCATTTTAGCCCACTTTTACAATTAGCATTCAGTCCAGTCTTTATGACAGTTTTCCAACAAGGGTTTGTAATCACCAATTATATATTCAATGGACAGATTTACTAGAAGAGTCATAAACAGATTATCCTGTTCTCTCTTTTGACTTTCCAAAAAGCAAATTTTCTACTCTGTTCAAGATTAAGTGCAGTCATTGGGATCTGGTTTCCAGCAGTGCTGCGCATTAATGAATGAATGCCACGACTGGTTCTTAGCACCTGTCTCCAACTGCTCCAAAAGATCATTGCTTTGCTGTCACACAAGGCTGCTCTAAGAACTGTGAAACCATCTTTGTGGAGAAACTAGTGGCAATAGTAGTTTTTAATGTCATAATTTTGATTTACTGTGAAATTGAAGTCAAAAGAGATCACAAAGTCTGTCTGCCTTCAAGCCTTTGCCATCGAAGCCTGATCCAGTGTAAAAAGTTGTTTGAGATGATTAAGTGGTATTTTAGGGATTTTTGCCATTCCATTGACTCGTTTTATATAAGAAAATCTCTTCTTCAGGTGATCCAGATCCCGTTTTAAGATGCATAGTTTCTGGATTCTTTGCTAATGCAGCTAAATTCCACTCTACCGGAGCTTACAGGTGAAAATCAATATATATATGTGTGTGTATATATAACTTCATTACAAATGTTGCTTAGATGTATCCAGTCAAAGGAGCTTTTAAACTAAGTATAAACAACAAAGAGATACTTCTTCAGACTTTTGCAGAAAGAAGCACATAGTGGTTGATTTACTAAATATTTGACATTTTGTATTGACAAACTATTTCAGTGTTCATCTCTTCTTTTTGGCAAATGTCAATAGTTAGAGTTATTGAGAGTGGGAAGCTGGTACTAATAATAATCAGTTTGTGTTAATACAAGCAAGTTCAGTGTCCTGTTGTAGTACTCCCAGTGCACTGAGCAAAACCCTGAAACACTACTTTTCCATTTAATGTAGATAAAACTCTTTCAGGACATTAAGTTATTGTTTTTTCCTTTGGCCAAGATTTAAGCCTGGTTTCATCTGAAAGCCTGTTCGTTAAATGCAAATGTTTTTAATTTGCTCCAGCTCTTTCATTGTTGCCTCTTGTTAAATTTTCTTACTGGGGATGAAAGGAACCAAATGTTAAGCAATAAATAGATACACGGTCTGAAATAGTATCTTGCTTTCAAGGACTATCCGTGATGACCATGAACTTCATATCCACCCCACTTCAGTGCTCTATGCAGAGAAGCCTCCTCGCTGGTAAGTTAAAGCTGCTTTCACTTTCACTAATTACTGTTTTGTGATTTTTATAAGACATTCTCAGCATCCAGATGTTTTCATGAATGTCTTCTCTCTGCCAGTGTAGGAATAAATGTCATGGTTCCCATGGAGAGAATTTGATCAGTGTTTCCATTGCAACTTTTTGTAGGAACTATCCAAATAAATCAGGAAAATAGACGATGTCAAAACTGTCAAAAAAACCTTCAAGAGTTGGAAAGCAGAGACGGGTGACCCTTTTTTTAATAGGCACCATGTCTTGCACTGCAAATTGCTCTCCAAGTGGTCTCTGTACCTGGATTGGAACTAAGATTAATTTTGTGGGGTTTTTTTAAGCATGTTAAGTAAATATCCTGTCAAATAGGTGCTGCAGGAACTGCAAATGGCTTGCTAGGAGTCAAAACAGACATGTCAAATGCATGATGCAAAAAGTTTGAGAGAAATTATGATTGTCTAGCAGCTTGGGGAAAGACATGGTTGTCCTTTTCTAGTAGCTGGGATATTACAGTTCCATTTGTGTGTCAAAATGCTCAGATAACAGTAAGAAATGTGTTTCTAACTACCAGGTCAGCATGATCGACCTGAAGTGTTTGAATGCCCTTCTTTCCTTGTTGCTGAGACTTTGAAGGATAAATTTGGCCTCTGTCATCTGTTATCTTCGAATTTGGCTCCTATACCTGTTGTGCAGGGTTTGCAGAAGTGTAACTGTTGGGAACTTGGCCACTGATTACATTGGCTCACAAAATAAAAATGAACCCAGCTCACTTGGATTAAGTCCTAACTTAACCATTAAATCTTAACTTAATGTACCGATTCTTCAGGGCTGAGTTGAGCAGAGTGTGGCTAAGTAATTTTTGCCACTGAAACAAGCTTGCTTCACTGCTGCTTTTCCATTTTTTTAACTTCCTGTCACTGCTATTAAAAATAATGATAAAAAAAATGTTTGAAATAGTAAAAAGAATACTTTGCCGATATACTTCTGAAATTTTCTGGCTTACAACATCCTGGAAGAGGTTATGAGAGAGTCACAGACAGTAAGAAGAATAAGTTGAGAAGAAATTAATCTGGAAAGAAAAGTTAGTGATGGGAGAGCACTGGAAGAACTCTTTGCTGCAGCACATGCCTCTTCCAGGGCTCAGCTTTTAGGTGATGAGCCCTCAGTGTGGAGCTTCCATCCCAGTCTTGGGCACTTCCAGACACACAGAGGAGCTGAACCGTAGACAGTTGTCTGCAAGGCTTAACTGGCAAAACTTTTAAGTCTGCTCTTTGTTTCACAGCCTGTTTGCTGCTGGTGGCAGTAGTATTGCTGGAGCCTTTGGGAAGGCTGAATCTGGGCTTAAATCTCTTTTTGGACCTCTGTGTTGCTGAATGGGCACAGGGCTGAGGCCACATGGTTTTGCCACTGCCAGACTAATGACTCTGCTGGCTCATGGCATCCTGTAAGACAGGAATTGACCTTCTGCAGCAGCCCTAGTTCCAGTGTTACTGCTGCCTGGGCACCCATCCTATATTGAGGGCTTCAGTTCCCTGTCTGATACAGGCATATGTAAAATGTGTTCTCATTCTTCTTTTCCTCAGATTTCTCTCTGTAGCTGTGTCTTGAGGTGTCTTGGGCTGCATTTGGCAGAGAAAAGAATTTGAGATTCTCTTTGCTTTTGAGAGCAAAATACCAATTAATGAGAGACTACAAACCTTGGGAGTTTGCAGCTGTTCTGTGTACAGCAGGCAGATAACGGGTTTGGTGACTAACCCTTCAGTGCGTGGGTTTGTGCTTTCTTGGTGAAAACTACTTTCCCTGCTGAAGAGTGACTTCAGAAATGGGTTGCCCACACTGGTGTGGCTGGCTGTTTCTAAATCTCTTACCAGATGTTCTGGCAGTAGCTAAAGCTGATTTCTTCCTCTGATCCATACCTTGCTTGTCTGCAGACAGGCACCAGGGATAGCCAGGCTGTGATTTGTGCCCTAATTGTTACGGGTCCAGGGTTTTGGTGTTTTTCACATCCTTCCTGATGCTATCACAGACCAACTAATGTTCTGTCTTTTAAGGCATCTATTCATCCCCCTTGGCCCCATTGTAAGAAATACTCTTTCTTGTATACCTTGCATCCATATGTCCTGGTAGTATGTGAAAGTGTTCTTAATGGAGGACAAAAGGTTGTCACTCTGAATAACCAGAGGGAAAGAGGTAAGAAGCTGTATTATAACTTAAAGATTCTCTTGTCACTCTGTAAATGCTGACTCTGGCAGCATGTATGTGAGTCTCTAAACATCTCTCTCCTTGATTGCTTTATAGCAAACACTGTTGGTTTTTTTTCCCTCCCCTTTCTCCTAGGGTAGTCTACAATGAAGTCATCCAGACTGCTAAATACTACATGAGAGATGTGACTGCCATTGAATCTGCTTGGCTCTTGGAACTGGCACCTCATTTTTACCAGCAAGGAACGGTACGGAATCAGCATAAAGCCCAAACGGTACCATTGCTGTATTAACAGCTCTTGTATCTGAACTTCTTAAGTGTTTATGTTTTGTATGTCTGTTTAATGGTACAGAAATTAGTTTGGTTTTGTTCATTGTAGTGGTTAATATAAAGAAAGAGGATGATAAAATGATGTCTGCAAGCTTTATCCTTATTATCCAGCCAACAGACTTGATCTCAAAGTTACAAATTAGTGTATTGCTCTGGGAAATCAAGTCTTTGACCGTTTTACACTCAAATACAGCCACTTGGTAACAATTTTCTGCAAAGTGGTATAGCTAAGCAGGGGTCACACTTTGCACAAAAATAATTTTAGAGAAGACTTTGCATGCTTAGCAAATATTTGTGCAAATCCTGAGCCTTTTTTTTGAGCATTAATTATATTTACTGCAAAAAATTCAGCTCTGATCTGTTCAAACTTGGAATGGCAAAGAACAATTGCTATTTGTCCAGACCCTTATTGCAAAGTGTTGTGTGTATTATACATACGTTTACACTACAAGCATCTTTGATAGTTGTCAACATCCTTTATCAACTCTGTCCATGTGAATCCATCAATCTAGATTTACTGGCCATTCCGAGGACTGGATTGGTATTCAGTATTACCTAAATATCTGTTATGCTGGAGCTGTTGACACCCCACTGCATGTAATACTGCCCAGGCAAGATTGCCCAGTTGATATTGTATGTGAATTTCCCATGGGAGATTAATAACTACTGAGCTTTATATTCTAAATTAGGAAAAATTTCCAAAATACTTCATGAAAAAGCACACTTGCATATCAGACCTGTGCAAAACAGGAGCACGTGAGCAGCTGTGTTGTAAAAATGATTGTTTCTGATTTATACGTCTGCTATGCTATTTGACTTTTCTGAGAGTCTGATTTTTCTTTCACTTCCTGGGCTTTTTGGGAAAAAGAACAACGGTGTGGTGCATAGAGCTCCTTAGGACGCACCTCTGTGGTTACAGGGCACAGCCCCCTTGGCACCCGCCTGTGTAATTGATTTGAGAGAGTTGGTTTTTCATGTAAAGCTTGAATAATTCACCACAGTTAGGCAGAGTCTTACCATCTAAGTAGCTGCATATCTTCTTCTTTTTCTATAACAGGTTTGACAAAGGCAGTAACGACCCCTGCAGGGCAGACCCCTGCGTCTTTAGCTACTGTTAGATGTTCTGCAAGCATGGTGTAGGAAGGAGATGAACCAATGTTCCAGTTGTATCAAATCTGCTCCTGGAATAATTAGTCCTTTTGACTCACATATTTACGTGTTGTAATATCCCCTACACAACATAACGCCCCGTTATGATACGAACTCTCCACAGACTTGGTTTTGGGGTGAGGTTTTCCTTTAGGTAGGTGGTGCTGGGAAATGTGAGTCGGTGACTCATTCAGATAAAACTTGAGTCGCTTTTTGTAAGCAAAGGTTTGTCCTGAGTAGTACTGCCTGCCTGCCTGAGAGAACATGGTTTCCAACGTTGTGCTACTACTGTTGAAGATATTCTATGAAATTGCATCAGATCCTAATTTTTACCATTGCCACCCTTTTCATTGGAAAGAAGTCGGTTTGCAGCATGACCTAAGCATTGCTTTCATGCGAAAATGAAAGGAAGCTCTGAAGGACAGTGCTGGTCTTGAGGAAAATTTTCTTTTCCTGTTTAGTCAGTTATCCTTACCAGCCAAAAACTCGGGTGTCTTTATAAAACCTTTAAAAGTTAGAAAAAGTAAAGTTGAGTAAAGCTTTGAAGTTGGGGTGAGGGGTGGCCTTTGTATAAGACTTATTTAATTTGAGAGTAAAGACTGAAAGCATTTTGATTGAACACTTTTCTAGTTGTGTATATGCTAAGCAATTTTCCTTTTTCTTTTCTTTTCTTGCAGCATCTTTCCTTGAAAGCAAAAAGGGCTAAAGTAGATGACCACTGATTTGACCACGACTTAACTCTTGTGACATCAGATGCAGAACCTACCAGTGATTTCAGGCTGGCTAAAGTCCATTCAGCAGTCAGTTCATTAGCAATTTGATCTTACATCAACTTAAATGTTTAAATGCCTGCCAGGATCTGTAGGGGTTTATGCATGACCAGTACACTGTAAACTTACGTAGAGCTTGCATTGTGGACGTTTTCTTCTTTGCCTACTTGACCACTGTTGTTAATCTGGGCATGTTGCTCCTTTTAAATAGGTAGAAAAACCATGTAAAAGGTAAGAGGACACACAGGACCACAAAAAAACTGAAACCTTCGAGAAGGGAACTGGTTTCCTAGTGGTACGGCTGCCTTATGAGAGTGGGGAACGGGCTACCCTGCCTCCTATTACCCAGAGCACTGTGACTACTACCGGCCAAACTGAGACTGACTCCTGCCAGTGGGAGCTCAGGGCAATGCACTCACCCTCGAGATGTGAGGGGCTGCTGTGGAAACTCTGATTTCATGTTGGACCATCCCAAACCGGTGCAGCTTGTGCTCCCAAGCAGTGAATTCTCCAGCCTGAGGCTCAGCTGCCCCTGGCTCCCTGTGCTGTGACAGCCCTTCTGTAGGACATAAAAATGTCCTGTTTCCATACATGAGAGCTGCTGTTTGGGGAGAGGGAGGAAGAGTAGCTCAGTATTTTTAAGAAGGATTCATCTTTTGCTCAATCAGGGAGTTACACATATGTTCACAGTCAAATTGACACATGGGACTTTAATTTTCTTCCTGTTTTCTTTTCCTAACAAGAGTAAATACGTTAGCCTCTCACTGGTTGGAAATACCAGGGAACTTCAGCAGGGGTGTATCATGGAACACTGGTTTTTAACCTCTGTTATTCGGCGAAGATAAAAACGTTCTGTACTTTCCTATAAGGAACACAGTCCTGTATATTTCTTTCAGTAAGAATCTGTTCTTTGCTGCTTGGGATTCTTCTTCACGTGTTACTGTAAGAGAAGGGCGCTCTGAACAGTTGCTGCATTGATCGGGGCCCCACGGCTACTTTTCAGTGAGGAACTTTACCTTTTTGTGTTTTAACATGATAGCTTGGATACATCTATTTATTTTTTCCAACCCTTTTGATATTTATTTTAGAAAGACATTGTTTGAAAGGTTTATTTTTGTAAGGCAACTGATTTGATGAATGTGGTTTCGGCGTGTTAACTATAATTTTATTTTCTTTTTTTTTAAAAAAGAGATGTATGTAAATAAGCAAAAGTTTATACATGGAACAAATGCCTTCCTTGTCACAGGACTGCCTTGAAAACTTTCTCGAGAGCTTCTTTGCCTTCTCCCTTCCAAACACCTGCAGAGAGAACGTGTTCTGTAGTGTGCAACGTGTGGTCTGTTCAGTGTCTGCGTACTGACTGCCAGCACAAAAAGTCCCCATGTATGGCACCAGCAGCATGACAAACCATGTCACCTTCCTCCTTGTTGTCCCTGGGAACCTCACCTTTGTATTACTGTCTCCTAGAATGGAAGCACTTTGGGGCAGGGACTGTCTCATGGCCAGATCTGAGAGCATTGGTGGCAATTAATAATAAGGTTCAATTTGTGGGGTTGATTATTGTTTTTTTTTCCCTTAAAGGATTGGAGAAAGAGCTGAATATTGAAGACTTGTGAAATATTCGTGTCTCTCTGTCCTCTGGAAATATTCTTAAGAAAAATAAAACCATTGACTCAAGGAAGCTTGAGAATATGTCATTTCAGCCCGAGTAGCTGGTGATTTCCCAGCGTACTGGGTGGTTGGACTGTGCTGGTCTGGTCGGTGGATGGGTCACTTCGTTTGCTGGTTCTGAGAATTTCGCATGGTTCTGGAGAACTCTCTCCTCCAGATGTACTTTTACCTGGCTGTACAGCTGCAAAGGTTTGTCTTGGGGTGATTGTGACTCCTGTTAAGTTAAGAACCCAGCGACGTGTAATCTTTGTATCGTTCTGCAATTGTGCTTTTCTAAGAACGATTGTGGTAGGTCTTTGTAAACAAAAATAGAAATTGAGATGACTTTTTTTAAGTAGTTTTACAAACTCTAGAGGTGTTGCCAGAGGTGCAGAACAGGTGGACTTTATACAGGGGATGCAGGCCTAGTGGGTTTAGTGTCCAGATTAAGGTTACTTTTAGAGAGAAAGGGCTGCTTGCACCCAAAATGTGGGTGCTTTGAAGGTGTTTGAAAGCAGAGACTCCAAGCTTGAAAGACCTGAAAATCTCTTTACTTTGTAAAATTTCAGCTTACAGCTCTCTGCTAGTTTTGTATTTGGCGTTGTGCTTTAAAGAACTTTTATTAAGGAGATGGGCAAAGGTGGCTCTTTGCTGCCTAAACAGTCCGTGCTGTTTTGGGGGGGGGGGG
>VZRU01007643.1:30754-50650 GCA_013398155.1 Pedionomus torquatus
TTGGAGCCATTTGAAGATGTTTGTAAAGGAGTTTATGAAACAGCGTAAGGATTATAAACATGGCTTGTAGAGAATGCAGTTAAAATATTGGGCTGTTGAATTAAAACGTGGCTTGAAATGGAAGTGATGCCACTACTGACAAGGATATTCTTTTAAAAAGAGAATTTACATTCCATTTGTGCCAAAGTACGGGGAAAGGGGGGAGGAAGAAGCCGGACCCCTGAGATCCATCAGAAAGTGCTCTCAGTGTTTCTGCTCATGGCTTCAGCATTGTCAGTTATAGAATAAGATAAGGCTAAACTGGAATAAAAATTCAGCCAAGACAATATTAATTGAAATATATTTCTTATTTTGTAGATTAAAAATGATAAACCAGTGGGAAAACAGTCGCAACTCTTCCTGATTAATCTGAAGAACGAGACCAGTAACTAAACTAACAAAATTTAAAAAGAGAAATAAATCAGGGAGAGGTAACTGCTGTTTTTCCTCAGTGCTTTATGTGTAACAGGATATATAATTGAGCCGTGCACACAGCAATTTTCTCTGAAGGTACATCAAGGTAATGTGGTGTAATTTATTTTTAAGCTGAGTTAATTTTATACATATGTTATAATAAACACATTTCAGACAGGCATCAGGAAAAAGCGGTCAGTCGGGTTGCGTGCATTTTTAAACACACCAACAAAAAAAGGTGGTTTATCAGAATTGGGTATCTGTGTGACTCTTCTCCAGCTGGTGGTTCAGATCGTTTCTGGCTCGTGGGCAAGTGCAAACAGGGAATGGTTTCCTGTTGCAGCCCATGAGAAAATCGGGACGGGGATGTGGACACGGGGTGACTGTTGGAGCAGCGTTTCTGCAGGGAGGGATGGTGGGGCTGTACGATGCCAGTGATGCTTTAGGAGTTCCAGCCACATTCTGCCAAGAGATTTCTGATTCCTGGGGCAGACTGGGCTTCTCTGATTCATTTGGGAGCCTGGTTCCAAGGGAAGGAGGAAGGGAAAAGAGTAGAGAGGTGTCAGCAGGGGAGACACAGGGTTTCTCTGTTGTGGGTTCAGTGACTCAGGGCAGGGCTTGGCTTGTGTCTCCCCATCGCTCCCAAGCACGTGGTTACTGGGCTGCTGGCTTGGCTGGTGGGAAACAACTCCCAGAAGCTGATTGAGAGTTAATTAACTGAGCTTGTGTTACTGTGCTTGTCCCCTCTGTGTGATATTTGTGATGAACAACCTGAGCAGCAGTCCTGGAGGGGAGGATGGAACGTGTGTTGGTGGGGTGGGCAGTGACTGATGCAGGAGCAACAGGCACCAGGACCACAGTGCCACAGAGGCTCCATCACACGGGGCTCAGCCGTTGGCCTTGCTGTCTGGGAGGTAACAACCACCTAGAAAATACACCGTCTCTGGGTTTGAAAGGTGGTTCTGCTCTGAAATGTAGCTATTAAAATCATTCCTTATGTTTCAGCTGCTTTCTTTACCCACAAAAAGTACCTGCTTCTGGTTTTATCACTAACCCTTCAGAGCCCCCCTCATTTGGGAGCATCAACGTGCACTGGTAACTGCTGTCACCCTGTCACTCTGTAAGTGTCACTTTTGAGCAAATCCCGGAGAGTAAGCTTGAATCAGGGTTTATTAATGTAATTTTGTAACTGTGTTCTTCTCTTTCAAGCACTATCACTTGCTCTCAGCTATTGGTGAAGAAAATCAAACACACAACTTGGCACGGAGAGTAAGTTCCTCTGCAACAAACAAGTTGCAAGATGGATTTAAGTGGCACGTGGAAAAACTGACCTCGTATCCAGTTTCTGGTCTTGTCCAAGCTCTCAGCAAAAGCTATGCAAGTTTTTTCTTCTGGCAATTCGTAACTTTATTTTTCTCTGTGAGCTTCCTCGGAGGTGGGGATTTTTGGTTTGAAACTGGCTGCGTTTTGACAGAGGTGCCAGTAGATGGCAGGCATCAGTTTCAAGTAGTGGTATCTCGGGGGAACAAATAATTGACCAGTTGTTAAAAGTTGTTCTTACTCTTCAGTTTTACCATGAACAGCGATAAACGGGATGAGGAAGGGGAAAGGGAAAAGCTGTTGATGGCTGCGGGATAAAGTCAGTATTTGAAGTGCAGAGATTAGTGAAAAACCTCAGAGTGCTGTGTGCCCCACTGGTTTAAAAACAAACAAAATGTCCCAAAATCCCAACAAGTAAATTCTATAGCAGTTCTCTCAATTACACAGAGTCATAAAAAGGCACCGTTACTGAGAGGCTGGAGGCCTGGCAGAGAGTGCTGGGTAGGAGCGTCTTAATGCAAGGACACAGCTTTTGTTACGGGCTTTTATACTTGGCTCGTCCTGGTGACCATCCAGAGCTAAAATTAAAAGAGGTTGTTTCCACTTTTTTTGTAACTAATTCCAGCTACAGGTCTCAATTTTCCAATAAATCCCCTTTCAAGCTGGGTGCTACAGGGGGAGGCAGGAGAGAAAAAGGGCTTGGATGGAAAAGCTTTGCAGGTGGAAGGTGCCAGAGGAGGATGTTTCCTGACCTTGGAGATAGCACGGTTTCCCCTCCTCTCAGGGATGCTCTGCAGCATCCGTGAGCCCTGAGAGCACAGACGGGTTGAATGATTCTCTGTGCAGCTGTAGGGACTCAAGCTACGTTCTGGTTCTCATCCTGTCAACAAAATGTCTACAGAAAAGATACTTTTTAGTAAATTCTTTAAAGAACAAATTGCAGCACTCAAGCGTCCCGGGAACCCTGGGGATGTCACTGTTCAAAATGTCCCCATGGGTGCTATTTTGTGACCAGAAGGATTGTGGCACCTGAGCAGGTGTGTAGTGCACACTGTGCAGGTTACTGTAGTGTTGTTATTCTTTCTTCAATTGAAGCGCTCTTTGGAGGCCTCCTGAGCACGTGCTGTACCACAAGGCAGACTTACAAAGGTGAGGGAAGAGGTCCAAGTGGAAGATGCTCATCATTAAATGAAGACTGGAGACGGCAACAGCCAGAGGGCTGCAGATACACAGTTGGTAAGAAGAGCTGATGCTCTGAATCCGCTCTGTGTCCTCCTGCTGTTCTCCATCTGAAAGCTTTCTACAGGTGCCTCCTAATTCCTGTCCCTTTGTCAACGAGTCCTTTTTAGTCTATTTAAGGGTTGTCTTGTCAGCGTGAGGAGTGGAATACAGAGGGAAGATGTATTGCAGGAGGAGATCCCAGGGACTAGGAAAGCTGAAATATATGGGAATCCGCTGCACAGTTCTTAGTCATTTGAGTGAAGTTCCCATTAGGGTTTGGAAGCTTTCCAGCAGCCCTTGTACATAGGCAAGCAATAATTTCTGGCAAGACAGGTATTTAGGGCTTTACCAGAATTCCTGCATCAGGTGCAGTGAGAGGAGGGTCGAGCTGAGCCTAACAGAGGGCAAAGGAACATTGATGGTACCCAGCAGAGCCATGGAGACAGGGACAGCACCTGTCACCATCACCATCCTGAAGTGGGTCCTCAGGAGTCCAGGGTGACAACTGGGATGCTTTGGAGTGGGCTGGTTTTGTGTATTTTAACAAAAATGAGAGGATAAGCATTGTCTATGAGCCTCCTCCCTCCAGAATTTTATTCTGAAATGAGATTTTCATTGGAAACAGAACTGGCACATCTGAATGTTGATGTTGACTTTGTCTCTCACTGAGTAAATCCACTTGTAGCTCCCTTTACTGAAGTGTAAATAAGGGTGAAATTTTATCTCCTATGGCAGTATAAGACTGTAACATCTGTCAGATATATTGACACCCACAAACGTGATATTTTCTGGAAGGCAAAACTGTTTTTGGCAAGTGGGTTTGCATGTGTGGAGTTTTCTCGCCAAAGCTAGTTGAAACACTGAGAGAAAACTCTTCTGTCTAAAACTGGAATTAGCAGATTGCTGACATCTGATATTTCTCAGTGCTGACTGATCTTTAAATGCTATGCTTGATTTGAGCTGCACTTTTTTTTTTTTTTTCCCCCTGCTTCGTTTTATCTTTTAGATTTTGGGGTTTATTTATATCACCCGTCTCCCTTTAATTCATCCTTTGCAGTCACGAGAGGAAAAGGAGAAGAGAAAGTGAGTCTTCCATGTCTCCCTTCTCCCATAAGAGTCAAGTGGCAGAAAGCAGTTCGCCGTGTATCTCTTCCCCCCCGTGCTTTTCCACCGCAGAAAGTTGCAGGCGTGCAAGGGTGGTGGGGGTGGTGTTACTCCCCTTCCCTTTCTACTTGAAAAAAAAAAAAGGCAATCAAAACAGGATGCAACTTCAAAGCATGGAGAAAGTTTTATCATATTCCTTGGGAAAAAAAAATCAAAATCTTTTTAATGAAAAGACTTATAAGGGGGGGAAAAAAAATCATTCAGGTTACGGCCGATCTAGCCATTGAGGCTTCATCTCTCCAAACGATGCCCCGTGCGTACACACATGCACACTCACAGTCCCCCAACACACCGGGCCTGAATCGTGAAATGAAAGTGCCGTCCTTGAGGCTTCCAAAAGCTGTCGGTGTTTTGGCTGAAGCGTTGGTGTGAGGCAACGGCGATGGGAAGTGTTGAGAGAGCTCCCGCTGTCGGCAGGTCACTAGTGACCTCGCGGCGCCTACGTGCTGCTGAACAGGCGGTGTGGAGCTCCTTGGTGGAGCAACACGTGGCAGATGCCTAACAAAAACTGGCAAGTGGATCAAAACTAATGATTATAAGGGGCAGCTTCTTGCCCGAGCAGCCAGTATGGTTCAGTGGTCTGGGTGCTCTTTTAATGTCTTTAAAGATTGCTCCATTGCTGTAGTGTAAACTTGCATTAGTTATTTACAGCTACGTGCATGAAAGGGCTCTGGGCGTGAGTCAGGAGCAGCCAGGTCTAGCTTCTGCACGTCTGGCTCCTGCAGTGGACACCACAGTCCTGTGTAGGTGTCTAATCTTCCATGCAAAGCACAGGGGCTGCTGATGCCAAAGGATAAGGTTCCCGGCGTTCCGTTTGCTTAGCAGGACACCCGCCTGAGGTAGCCAGGGAAAGGAGTTGGAGGTGGCAAGTCCCAGCAGGAGCTCAGCTCTCTGGGGTCTTAGAAAAACTCTTCAGGAACTTAGTTTCTAAAAGCCTCCCTGTTGGGTGATGCAGACACAGCGAACCAGTTCCAAAACTGGAAACCCAGAACTCAGACGCCAGCGGGATGCTGATGGCCAAGAGTGATGCAGCTGTGCAGGTGCTACATGCCCTTCTGAGGGAGATGGACAGAGTTACACCAATTCATTGACCTTTGCTAATGAATGTGCAAAGAGGTGAAAGGGTGGTGAGTTCCTGCCTTTAGCTCTTGGGACCTCAGCACCCCACTCTGCTGCAAAATCAAGATTATAACTGTAAGATAAGATGGATAAGTGGTAAGTTCCTACTGTGTTTGATGGCTCAGTATTTGCTGCAATCACTTAGGATGCTGCAGCGGGGCTTTGAAGCCCTTTTCAGTCAAAGATGGTAAAACTCAGAACCTCTGGGAGAGCCTGAGGGTGAAAAAGGGGGCGTGCTGTGCCCTCTGAGTACAGCTGGGCTACCTCTTGCAAAAGGTGACCAGCATCACATCGGCTTAGGGGAAGGAGTGAGGCTGCGGCTCTGGGAGCAGCTCCCCTGGGAGCAGAGAGACCTGAATCTTTGTACAAGTCCTCTTTGTGTATTCAATGTGAGAGGGACATTGGGCCAAGCATCTGGCTGGGGCTTCAGGACACGGTAGTAGCTGGAATCAGGGAGTTACAGCAGCTGGAGGGTCCGTCTCTACGATGCGGGCAGAGCGGGCAGTGCCACCGCGCTTGTCTGGACCTGGGACCAGGTTAACGGTGAAGGCTGAGGAGTCTGTGCAGCCGACAGCAGGGACAGCCAGGCTCGGAGGCAGTCGAGTAACAAATTGAACGGTGAATATCTTAAGATGACTCTGGTTTATTGTCCAGATCAGGTCAGCGGAAAAAATATTGGGAGACTGAACAAAGAGACAGGCTGCTTTAGCAGATAAATGGACTGATCATTTCGTATTGAGGAACAATCTCTAAAACATAGTTTACTGCGCAGCTGAGGGCTGAAGCATTTGCTGATGCCAAGAGCTCCTTCTTTGACCCTAGGCACGCGTGGAATTAAATGGCGCGGTGTTTTTTGATGGTTAAACTCCCCGAAGAAGACACTCCATTTGTTACCGGGGCTCTGATGAAGTAAAGTGTGGTTTATATGTACAAGGCCGGCCTTCAACTCATCTCAGAATGAATGGAGAGGTAAAATTGAATTTTACACTCCTGCTGCTATGATTAATGGATGGGCTCTCGGCTCCAGCGGCCGGCCGCAGGAGGGCAATGCAGGCTCGCTCCGTGGGCGCCGCTCCGGAGCCTGTCGCTGCCTCCACTTATGCACGGGGCTACCGAAGAGAGGGGAGTCTGCATAAATGAATAGCCGGTGTAAGAATAAACCTGTTAGAGCAATAAATTCCCCACGTATCTGTCTCGGCACAGCCCTCTGATATGAGGCCGCACCTGACAAAGGAATAAACTTGTTAGATGAATAAAAGAGCACACGTGCATTAAATCAGAGAGCCTAAGAGTGCCGGCCGCGCAGCATCCATGCTGCACCACGAACGGGAAAAGCAGAGAAGTACCAAGGGAAACGCTCAGTGCTCGGCAGGGATGCACGGGGCTGGGGAGCTTCTGGTAGCTCTTCAGCCTCGTGGCTCCATCCTCTGGGATGGCTTGGAGTAAGATGCAGCAAGACCTAGAAGCTTTGAAAGTTTCTCACGGGCTAGAGAGGGAAAAGTGTATTGTCCTCAGCCACAGCAGGAGCAAAGGGGAGGGGTGAGACCTGCTCATAAGCCCATGAGGGACTGGGTAGCTCCAGTAGAAGCAAACTGGATGCTGCAAAGCATCCTTGCGCTGAAGAGAGCTGCTCTTTGCAGCACTTGCTGTTAAATTCTCTTTCTGCTCCCCAGGACTCTGTTTTTCCTGCTGGGCAGAGGGTTGTCAGCCTCTGATTCCTTTCCCACCAGTGCTGGTGGGGAAACAAACTTCTGTGGATCCCCTTGGTACTAAAAAAGGTTTCCTGCCCTTCCTGAATGTTTGCTGTTCTGGGGGACGTCCTGCTGCTTCGTCTGCAGGGTGGTGATCACCTCCTTCGCCTCGACCTCCCTGCTTCTTTAATGAGAGTTCAGCTGGATGGTCTACAAATAAATCCTCCCTTCTGGTTCATGCCTGGGTGCAGGGGATGATCCGGCCCCACTCACTGGCCAGTGCACCATATTCTTTTTTGCAGTGTTTGACCCAGTTTTAAGTGCCTTTCACCCTATGTGGCAGCATTTGCTCAAAGGAACACTCCTACAGTAGCTTTAATGCTCACAGCACCGAAGGGCAAAATGTGATGGGAATTCAGAGAGAATTTGGAGAGTCAGAGTTCCTTCTGACTCCTGGGGTAGAAGGAATTTCTGAGAAAAAACAGGACCCAAGGCCTGATAAAGGGAGTCAATGGGTTGGGTTTTTTTCTGCTAAAATTTTATATTTATCTCTTAGATATAAGGACCACGCTTCTGAATGCGTACAGATGATCTGCAGCACTTGCTATGGTTGGATGGAGAGCGGGCCCTGTAGTTGACAGTGACAATACTAAAACTGTGTCACCTCAGTTTAAGTAGGAAGATATTCAACTACCAAAGGGTGATGTGTTCCTTGAAAATAAACATTTCAAAAGGTACAAATCAGGAAAATGTTGGACTAAGTACTGCAGAGGAGGGCTCCTCCTGTGTTAGTGCTGAGAGTGGAGTGGTTTCCCTAAAAATTCACCGTTTACCTAAAAATGGAGCAATTCAAGGCAACAGCATACAGCAACAGTAGAGCAAGGTGAGCGATTGCCTTTCGCCGTCTCTGTATCCCTGAACTCAGGTCTTCAGAAGGCTAAAGGTAGCAGGAAAACAATATGGAAACCTGTTAGATCTTGTCTGCTAAAATCAGTGGACTCTCAACTATTGGCTCTAACAGGATGGAAAATAGAACTGTGTAAATTATTGATTTTTTTTATTTTTTTTTCCTTAGTATGGAATTTTAAATGTCAAGTGTCAGACGAAGTTTCTATTTACTTTGTATTTTTCTGTTGCAGTGCAAAATCAGACTGGTTTGGATCCTATGCGATATTTGATTCCAGATGAACTATTTTGTTTTTCTCTTACTTAATTCTGAATTTAGGTACATTCGTAAGACACTCTTAGTAGAGAACACCTCTTGGTGTGAACAGTAGTCTGCCCTTCCCAACTGCTGGGTGAAGTCCATGGGGTAGAGAGCCCAAAGCTCTGGAGCTGAGCCTGGTGGGAGGAGGAGCTGTTTCTGTACCTGGGAATATTTCTCAGATGTTGAGCATGGAATGAGCTGATTCTCCTCGGGCAGCAGCTCATTAGTCTTCAAACCAGGTACCTGCTGCCAGGGATGTGGCTGGAAAGGCTTCTTCAGCCTCCTGCCAGGCACACTGTGATTTAACACCCTGTGCCTTGAGAGGGGCTGTGCCTTGTGGGGTTCCCCAAAAACACCTTTGGTCTTAAAGAGAGACATTTGGAAGCTGTCAACAGCTCTGTTTGCTTTCTCTGTGCCACATGAAAATAATTTTATTGGGCTTTCTGAGCTAATGAGATGGAAGGAAAAGTTTTACTGTTGGGGAGGAAGACGGACTTTCTACTTTTGAGCCTTTTTGTTCAGCTAGGGGGAAGGTGTGTGACTCCAGGGGACAGAGTTTGCATAGAGGTTCCTTTTGAAAAGGTTTGGTGTCAGGAAAAATCCACGATGAAACCATATCTTCTTTCTTACTAGAGAAAGACCTGGAACATTCATTTCTCTGCTTTTCCCCCCAGCCCAGGGATGGGATGTCCACTCCATTTGTGGCACTTTACGCCGGCAGAGGCATCTGTATCAGGTAGGACTGAGCTATGACTAGTGGTATTAAAACCATCACTCTGTTATAAATGGAGCTTTTGGTGGCCATCGGTCACGTCTCTAGTATCAAGAGGTGCCAAGTGTGTCAAGCTGCTTCCCGGAGCCCACAACAGACTGTCCCTTTCCCTAAATCCAGGCTGGGCTGAAAGGCAGCAGTGGAGGGGTGAGGGTCCCTTTTATGTGGCCGCATTGCCCCCCAAAACCCGAAGTAAATTTGAGCCCATCCACATCTGAGTAGGGTGGTATGGCCGGGGGGGTAGGGGGCTTTTGAATAACTTTGATTTAGCTCCTCTCCTCCACTCGCTCCGGCGAGGAGCTGCGGGTGCATCGGGCGCCTGGGTGGAAAACAATAAATGGCTGAAGGATAACAATGAGCCTGGTGGGGGAAAAAAAAGGAAAAAAAAAAAAAAGAAAAAAAAAAAAAAAGGAAATTGTTTTTTTGACAATCTGCTGTTGGGAGAAAGAGACAGGGGCCGGGGGGGGGATGGCAGCGGACACACAAGACCCTGTACGAATGAGGAGCCTGGGAGAAAGGGGATAAGTTAACATTAAATGGGCATGCGGTGACAGGGGGGGAAATGGGGGGACAGCTGGAAATGCAGCAGCAGGCTGGAGAAAATCGATACGAGATAAGCGTTCCAGAGGTAGTGCTGTTCATCAGGTGACAAAGTTAAAGGCAGCGAGACACTAAAAGTGAGAAAATATCACTGACCCCCTGCAGTATTGATCAAACAGCTGAGACATTCAAGGCCAAAGTCACTAATAAAGTGAGACGTATCAGCAAGAAGCCCATGAGAGCAGATGACTTGGCTTCCGAAGGTCTTAAAAATAAAAATAAAATGTATCTACAAAAGTTCTTGTTAACCATCTTCTTTGTCTTGTTAAGTGCAGAGGGGACAAAACCGCTCTATGGAGAGGCATAGCCGGGGAGCCAAGGCACCTAAGAGTTTGCTGTGTTATTAACGGTGGGGTTGGAAAATTGAGTAGGTTTTGGAGTGGGGAGAGAAGAGGAGCCTGTAATGCTGGGGAGGGGGCAGCAGTCCTGCAAGGTGCTGCCGCCAGCTCTGCCAGGACACCTGGAGGGACTGACCTAGCCCTGCTCAGAAACCTCAGACTGCAGTCATGCCCCAAAATTCGGGCTGCAAAACTAAAACGGGTGCTCCCGTCTTACCCTGCCTGGCTGAACGCCCGTGGTGACACCATTGCACATCTGCTAGCGATGCTGCATGAAACCAGAGCCTTAAATCTCCCTTTTACATAGGGAAGATGGGGCTTAAATCTCCCTTTTACGTAGGGAAGATGGGGCTATGCGTGTTGCTCGCTTGCCTCTGACTGCGCATGGCTGAGGGATGCGGGTGGTGGCAGGTCTCTCCCAGGACACAGACATTTCAAATGGGATCAATAATTCAATTAACAGGTATTTATTCTCAATTGGCTGAAGTTGTGCCTGGAGGAATTGATGCCCTCCTTCCTTGCTCTTTTTTGAATTAAGTTCGTGTCAGCTTGGTGTGTTGGCACAACCCTCAGCTCTTCTTGATCACCTCCTGCACCAAAACTTGCCCCAGAGCTGGAGAAGAACATGCTGGTGGTGCTGCTGTGCATCGGGAACCCTCCCTGCTGCTGAGGAGCGTGGGACTGCAGAAGGTCTGTGGGACAGGGAACAAGGGTGGGGTGAAGACCAGCTCCCAGTGGCTTCAAAATGACTTTGTATGGAGAGCAGACAGCAGGAAAAGAGAGAGGAAAGTAGTTGCCAAGAGAGTAAATGTGTTTTAAAGTGTCATCTGGAAAAGGTAACAGTGGAGAGAGGAATAAGGCTGTGTGGTAGGCTACAGTGGAAAATGGAATAACTATTTTTGGTTCTTGATGATGCATACATGCAGAAAAGAAGAAAAAAAACCCAAACATCTCTCTCCTCTTGTCTTGGAATTAAAAGGATCTGAAGAGTCTTTTCACCTCCTCTATTTTTTTAATGCTGTTAATCCTGTTGATTGTTCAGATTACATAATCTGATCTCAAACGTAAAATCCATCGTACCTTTCTAGGAGTCATTTCCAGGCTGCTGCTGGACAGCCCACAAAGGCAGCTGAGAGATGCAGCTCATCGTAAAAGGCTGACTGCTGCATCTCAGGCCACACCTCTGCTGAGAACATTTGAGGGATCTTCAGTCTGAGTAAGCGTGGAAACTGCTGTCTGTCAAAAGGTGTAGGTACTAAGAAAAAAATATAAAAGAGCCTAAATAAGGTCTGAAATCAACTCAGCTATCTTAGAAAAAAAGTACTCTGCAATTGCTTAGTCCTGGTATAGGAGTAACTTTTATTTGCTACATTTTTTCTTTAGTCTCAATCTAAAAAAAATACAAGCGCACAGTGATTTTTTTTTTTCTTTTTCTAGAATCACCTGAAATCAGACCTCCTTCGGATGGCTTATTAGGGTCTTCTAGAGTAGGCTTTTTAACTGAATTGCTAGTGTAGGATCCAGCAGAAAACTTGAATTCTGGTATTTCAGGCTTTCGGCTGCTGTAAAGCACCAGGCATTCCCTACACAACTGAAGAGAGGTCAAAACATTCAGATTGAGGGTGGCAAGACACTGGAACAGTTTTCTCAGAGAAGTTGTGGATGCCCCACCCCTGGAAGTGTTCCAGGCCAGGCTGGATGGGGCTTTGAGCAACCTGGTCTGGTGGGAGGAGTCCCTGCCCAGGGCAGGGGGGTTGGAACTCAATGATCTTTAAGGTCCCTTCCAACTCTAACCATTCTATGGTTGGTGGCTGTCTGGATTCTCCAGCATCGTTATATGCACCCCACAGTCACGGTGGTTTGCACCTTGGGGGACAGATGGTGTGGTGTTCGTTGCCATCCATCCGTGCCTATATTTGCAGAGTCAGAGAGTCAGAGTCTCAGGGAGGGCTTGAGGTTGGTGAGCAGCTCTGGAGACTCTCTCAGCCCAAGCCTCTGCAAAACAGGATCACGTAGAGCACTTTCACTGCTCGTATTCCAGTAACATCTTGTCTTCTGGTAATACCTGAAGTGAGCCGAGGACTGAACGAGCTTCACAAGCAAAGGGAAGGAGAAACAGATAGAGAGAAGCCTTTTCCCCAACTTGCTGTAGAAACAGTGTTGGGGAGGGGAGAATGCAGGTTTCAAGTGAAGTGCTTGAAATGAGATTAGGCACAGGTCCAGCATGTATGTGGATTTTAAGTGAGTAATTCATGGATATGTTTATTTGTACTGTGAAAAAGCAGCAAATTACAATAGCTCCTAGCTCCTTCTGTTTAATATTTGTATCTTCTAGAAAAATCTTTGCTGTTTAACATACATTAGAAGTAAGCACAAAGCAGGGACTAAACGATCTGCTGAACTTCTTAGTTGCTAAAATGCCATTTTATTCCAGTTCTTACTGTGTCTAGGAACAGGAGCATCCCAGAACTTGCCAGAAATAGCAGATAAGGTCTGTTTAGGTCATTTTGTTGTGTTATTTTATAATTACCCTGGCAGTCTCATCATTATCTGTTCACGCTATCAGTTGTCTTTGTGCATTTTATTTTACCTGCTTTTACTGTGGTGGTGAAGATCCTGGATACTGGGAAAGCTGAGTCACATGGGACTTGTTGTTCTTTTGGCTCGGAAAGAGAAGGAAAAATCCCCACCCTTTCATCAGATTTTATGAAAGATAGCTTCTACTGGCTCCTGTCTTTCCTACGGCGTTGGCCCAACTCCCTTGTGGAGTAAAGAAGGAAAAGAAGATGAAATAAATACTACTTTAGTAACTGAAGTTATCCATGGGATCCCTGTTGTAATGATGATGTAGTGCCTTAAAACCATGTGTACCATGCATAATTTTAGCACAGGAACTGCCAGATCCTCCTGAGGAGGTTTTCAGGAAGGGGGGAAAGAAGAGACCACAAAGGAAGCTGACCGAGGAGAAGGGAATTTATGTAGCTTAGCTATAGCCGAGAAGTTAAAGTAATTGCTGGCTTCAGTCTTTATATGACAGTAGAAACAGCTGCACCTTAAATTCAGATCCGAAGACCCTAAAAATAGAAGACAGTGTTCATTGTGATGGATAGGGTTACCATTGGAAATGTCTTGGAAATTTCAGCTGGGACATTAACTATTTTATATGCGGCAAGGACAGATCAGCGAACAAAGACAGATTAATTTAATTAAATCAATATGCTATCACTAAACCTCATAATAAAACCTTAAATAAAAACTTTGGGGAGAAAAATTGATTACCTTTGCAGAGTGTGAGATGGAATAACTGCTTGTTAGGGAAATACATTTTCAACTTTAAAAGGTGTTTGACTTTTTCCTCTCCCCATTTCCCCATCCCATCACATGACAGAAAAACTGGTAACTGGTGCTTCAGAGGTTTTTTTTTTTCTTTTGCTGTTAGCTCTTCCAGCATTGAAGGTTTGAACAAGGAAGAAACCCCACTGCAACCCTTTGCACCTGCAAGAAGGGTACAACAGTGCCTCTTTCAGTGGTGTTTCCAGACCTTTTGTTTTAACCAGACTTCATTACCGAAAACAAGGAGCAATGATGAAGATTTTGAAAAGCTCAATGCTCTTGGGTGAGCAGCTGCTGGGTACACGACTGTTTCCTGCAGAGGCTGTTGGGTTTTATACTGTTAGGCCTGTTGGAGTTTGTATTTTTACTTCCTAGGAAATGATCAGCTGAGATGCTTGGGCAGATCGGAAAAATGATGAAGGAGATGTAAGATCCACAAGGCTCACCCTGCACGCGTGCAGGAAGGTGGGTGCTGCTGAGCTTCAAAGAGCATCCCTCCTCTGCAATAGGCTTCTCCCCAGAAGGTCTGAGATTGGTTTGGTGTTAACTTTCCTAGCAGGATCACAGAGCGAGTCTGTTATGTCTGCTCTTAAAGAGGCTTTCCTTTCCTTTCAAGCATCCACCTCTCTGTGCAGCTGGGTTGTTGCTGTAAGCAGGTTACATCAGAAGAATATTTACAGTTGAAGGGCTCGGAGCCTCACCTGGCTGGTGATCTCTTTTGAAGTGATCTCTCTTATCTGTGACATAACCAAGTGTTTTAGGCTTTCAGCAGGATCACCTTGCTGGACCTGTGTTCCTGGACACACGAGTAATCCAGCAGATCTCCCACTGTTACAAGGCGCACGGCCGTCAAACCCTCTCCAGCTTTCTCCCTTCCAGTTCATCAATGTTCCTAGAACTTCTGGCTTTTTACCTGAGACAACCCAGTTAGCCAGTTTGCCTCCAGGTGTTGGGAAGTGCAGTGGAGATGTTGTCCCTCCTGGACTTGAGTTCCGTCCATCCTTTCCCCACACCTGGTTACTCCATCCCCCCTCCCAAAGCAAACCTGAGACACTGCTGCCTTGTTTGCTGCTAACGAGAGGGCTTTCCCAGCGCTTCCTCATCATAAATACTGGTTCCTCCTGACTCAAACTGGTGGGATGGGAGGACCTGGGCAGCACCTCATACCTTGGCCCGGGCAGGGGGATAACGAATGACGTGCCAGCGCCAGGGCGCCTGTGAGCACCGTTGGACCAGTGCTCGTCCCGCCTGTTGGTATGGTAACAGCCTGTTATTTAGTGGAAGGCACCATCCCTAGCGCCGTCCGGCTATTTGTACTTGTCTAATTATTATTACTCTTTGCATTTTCTTCCAGCGGATGAGTAATGGAAGAGGGTTAGAGGGAAGGGAAGGTGAGAGGGGAGAGAGCAGTGATTTGTGGGAGAGGTATCTCGTCTCGGAGAGGAGGACATTCATCTTGCTGAGCATCCCCGGGCAGCCCTGGCTGCTGGCGCGTGGTGTTCACACGTGGATGCCTGCGTGGGTGTCAGCCCACGGTGACTGACAGGGCTTGGGTGGGGACCGTGGTGTTGCTTAACGTTGTTTGGATCTGTGAGCGCCAGTTACTCGTGTTTGGATTTCTAAATATTCACCAGTATGCCAGTTGTTTTGTCAGCGAGCCATCTCCTGATGAGACCTGAAGAGAGATGTAAAAAAGGCTTCTTAGATCTTGGTCCAAGCTGTTGTGTTCGTCCTTGCCAACTAAAACTTCCCACTTTGCATAAGGGTTAGATTGATTGCTTAAAGTAGATTAAACAGTCACTTTCTCTTCCTAGAGCCAAAGACAATTCTAGGTTTCTCAGGGCAAAAATCTTTATCAAACCGGGACAGCAGATGTACCTTTACAACGAGCCTTCCTTCGGCTGAGCATCTCAGTGAGTCCAGTAACACACAGCTGCCCCTTGGGGCACAAGGGTTTTATCAGGACATTTTATGGGCTTGTCTGGGCTGGGTGTAGTGATGCGTGGGGAACAGATCCCAATGCATTGCTTGGAGTTCTTTTATACGTGTGCATGTGCATTTAGTCTTGCTTGGCTTTTTTTTCTCTTGACCTAAAAGTTCCCTGAATAGTTCCACTGGCCTCACAGAGGGATCCACTCTGTGTTTTTCCATGGTCTAATTGGGAGTCGGTTATCCTGTTTTAGTGGAGTGCAAAGTATTTTGGCCTCCTGGAGATTTACAGGGGTGGGGAGAGAACAGAATGTTTTCTGGGGGTGGAGATTGAGGTATTAATTCCTGCTGCATCGAGAGATGCATAAATAAGAAATTTGGATGTGTCGGAATAGAAGGTAGAGTCCAGCATCAGCTCGACTCTGCTTTTGTTAATTGAGCAATTTATTTGTGTTTCATACAGATCATCTGTGATGTCTTTAAACACTGCACACTCACAGCAAGTATCTAAATCCTGGTATTGGTAAGTGGGTTGGATTTCTTTGGCGGCAGTTTGTCCCTTCTGCAGTAGAGCTCATATTTTGATGCAAGAAATCTTCCCCTTGTTTTGAGTGATGCCTAAACATCTAGAACCAAGAAAGCTCAACATCATTTTGTCTGGCTCTTGCTGTTTGACAGGTGTGAGTTACACATGAAATATTTCTGAATGCAACAAAGGAATTCTATTGAATATTTGGGGATGGCAGGTGTTTTATGAAGGGTCACTTTTATTCCATGGAGCATATGCTTTGATGCAGCTACACAGACAGTTCTACCCTGATTTTTTGTTTTGTTTCTATTTTTCTATTATTTTTATTATTTTTTTTTTGCCAGCTGATTCCCAAGAGGAGGTTTCCTGAAGTCTGCATGAGCTCATATCATGCCCTAGCCTGTGATTATAGAGAATTTCATGCTTATATTGCACTGTGTGGCTGTGGGGGACCTCGGGGCTGTTCCAATAGCAGAGGCTTCCACTGTTGATGCAGAGCCATGTTCAGCAAGGTGAGGCCTTTGCAAGACAAACACTTACACCACTCTGGAGAGGGCAGTGGGTAAAATCAGCAAGCTCTTGGTTGCAGTGAAAAAGCAGTATCTCCTTTTAGTAAATAAACAGTTGTATGAGAATGAAGATGCTGAGCCTGGACTGAAAAGAAAGGGGTTCCTACCCAAGGGTAACACCAGCTTTCTGTTTGTCCTGATGGTGTTTCATGTAGGTGCTTTGGAGGATGTTTGGAAACCAATACAGGAAAAAATGCAATGTGACCAAATACAAGCTTTCTACAGGGAAAGGAGAAAAAAAGAAAGAAAGCCAAACTTAAAGACCTTTTCCTGCTTTGCCTCTTATGATAGGCATCATATTCCTCGTAACACCCGATCTCTTGGGACCCTCAGTCCACCTCAGGGAAGGCCACCAAGACATCGTGCTAGGAGTTGCTGGGGTGGGGATGGCTCTTTGTCCTTTGACAGAACAGTCCAAAATTACTGAAATTCATCCTGGGTAGGTACCAGATCAGGATTTCTTTCCTTTGAGCAGTCTGTTCTGTTGACGGCTAATGGCCTGGTAAACCAAAGCCACCCTTTTTTGGGGGGGAAAGGAAGAGGTTTGAAGCTCCATGAGAGTAGAGGTATATTGTCTTTCCCAGTCAGAATTGAATGTGCTTGAGCATGACCTGCTCATGCTTGAATGTTTCTTAGTAAATTAATTAGAAGGTGTTGGTTGGATGAACTTCTCAGTGGTTTCAGCTCATGGCTGAGCATCCTCCCCTTGGCCTGGGGCACAGGCAGAGCCTGGTTCAGAGCTCACCGGGGCCACGTTTAACCTACCCCTTCAGTTTTGTGGCCTGTGAAAAGAAGAAACAAAAGACCTTGGCTATAAAAGTCCCCAGCACAAACCAATCCGAGGGCACATGGTGGTAACGGCCAATTATGATGGTATTATAAAAGATGGCATTACAGCACTGGAGGTATTGATTGAACCTTTAGCCATTGCAGACATTGAAAGAGAGAGAAAGAATGAGTGCGAGATCAATATACGCATCTTTAGACCTATTTATCTCTGGGTGATTTTTCCATTCCCCTTCCTGTTCGATATGGCATAATTTACCTTCATAAAGTGTTCAGCGTCAGGGGTCCATTATCAGAGTAATCAGTTTTGATTAGTAGAGAAAGGGTACAAAATTGTTTAGCCTCTAGATAGAACTGTGAAGAGTGAGTAAACTATGCTTGACAGCACCTAATGCAGTTAGAATGTAGACTTAATTTGATTCCAATTCTTTATGGCTTTCCGTGATTTCAAGCATCTATTGGTTTGTTAGAAAAATATAATAGGAAATGGGCCATGGCAGGTGGGAGGGGAGAGGGAGGAGAGAGATAATTTAAGTTTGCAGGATGCAATTTTCCTCAATATAAACATTCTAATGCAATTTGATGCCCATTGTGTTTTGGTGCGCCAGGCGGGAGCTTTTATTTTGCAGATTTATTTTTAGTACTTCGAGCACATACAGGGGGTAACCCAAGGCCGATGGTTGGCTGGTTATTCCCAGTGCCACGAGCTGAGCTTCAGAAATCCTGATGTGCAGTCCAGAGCTGGGAGTCCAGGCTTGTGTCTTTCCTTCCCAGCTATTTCCCTCGTACCCCGCTAGCGGCCTCCTGTCTTGTTTTTGCTCTTTTTAAAATAGAGTAGAGAATCATGTAAAGTTCATTAATGGGGGCAGAGCTCTTGGAGATCCTCTAGTGAAGCGAGCGTACTGCTTTGAAGTCAATCATTAATCAGGGTGTGATTAATGCTACTGAGTATACCATCAGTATAAAAAGAAAAGCCAATTAAGATTTTACTAGGCAATGACTTCACTCGGCTCCAACCCCCAGAACAACTAGCAGAACGGCATCGTACGCTGGAAAGAATTAGCTTGTTTCCAAAACTGCCAGAATTGGTTGGTTTGAAGCCTCAGCCCCGTCTCGTCTCAGCCCCTCAGCCATTTCACAAGCAATGTCTCTATCTCTCCCGACTGGAAGCAGAGGTGACTCGGTTAATGGAGTGACTCGTTTTTTTCCATCTCTGATTGAGCATAATGATGTTTGGGGAAGGATTGTGGATCTGCAGCCTGTGCTGCTCCTCTTGAACGAGGCAGGCTTGTCTTGCAACTTAGATTAACCCCCCCGCAAACCAGGGCATTGTTGCTTAAGGGCTTTGCTCAAAGATCAGATGTGCCTTGGGTGTTAAAGTTTGTAAAATTAACAAGTTTCACTGGTAATTAAATGGAAGCTGTCTGTGTATCAGTGGAAGGTGAAGAAGGGAGAGCTACACAGCACTGCAGGTTTGGGGCCGTGGAGAGGGGAGGTTTGTGTTCTTCTGAGAGACCAAAGAGAAGAGACCAGCCCTTGTGGACACACCTTTGATGTGAAATAAAAGGACTTTACCCTGCATTTATACATTATAAGTTCTGAAGGAACATCTCTTATCTCCTGCTTGGTTTTTTGCTCTGTCTTTATCAGACAAATTAAGTGCCATACTGTTTAAATGCAGGAAGAGATGAAATGAAAGAATCATAGAATCATAGCATGGTTAGAGTCGGAAGGGACCTTAAAAATCATTGAGTTCCAACCCCCCTGCCATGGGCAGGGACACCTCCCACCACACCAGGTTCCTCCAAGCCCCATCCAGCCTGGCCTTGAACCCCTCCAGGGATGGGGCAGCCACAGCTTCTCTGGGCAACTGTTCCAGTGCCTCACCACCCTCACAGCAAAGAAAGGCAGAACGGTTTATTTTTGAGCATTTTAAACCCACACCATCTGAGGTCAACTTAAAATACCTTGTGATTTTTGCCTGAAAATATTGTGTTCTGCAAATGTCTCGATGAAACTTTGCTTCCCCCTCCAAAAGATATGGGCAGGGTTTTGATTGAAAAAATTACAGCAAAACAATAGGAATTTTTGGTTGACCTGAATCTGTGTTTACATGGAAGGGGAGGAGGAGGGTGAGGTGGGGTGGAAGGAGAGGAGAAAAACTCTGCAAAACAAAAGAAAGAGGTTTTATTCCTGTTCTTCTGTAAGCCTCTGTGTAAGCCCATTCCCCCCGCTTTGCCCTGGCTGTTGGGCTCACAGGGCTCCTTCTCATTTTTGCCCTTTCATCTGGAGTTGCTTCCTCGGAGGTAACTCAGGTTGGGCTCTGTAGCTCTCAGCACCTCCCACAACTTGCTTTTCTCACTACTATTTCTCCAGTTTTGCTCAAGCACAGCAGAAAATGGTCCCAAGGTGGCCAGACCCTCCCCAAAGCAGCCAGGGCTGTCTCCCAGCGCCTCCCCGCATCCCTCCGGTGCCCTGGGAAGGATGCGCTGAGGTCTTTATCAGTCGTGTCAGAGGCAGAGATTAGTCCTATGGCACGTGCCAATGGGGAAATCCACACTTTATTAGCTGTGTTCCAACCCCACCGCCCCCGGCTCTCCTCTTACAGTAAACTGACAGGGGGATTTAATTTCAGCGGTGCATTAGATAAATGATCAGTCCGGGGGAGAGGCGGGGGGACGGGGGAGCAGCGCAGGGGCAGCAGGCAGGTCAGTGAGGGGCACAGCATGGCAGCGTGTCAGGTCGTGTGCAGCCATAAAACTTTATGTGAATGTAAAATTGACGATAAAACCTAAGTGTACCAGCTCCCACGTATTTAACTGAAGCTGTTAAACCCTGCTCAGACACTCGTCTCATTCTAAATCC
>VZRU01007643.1:70117-82773 GCA_013398155.1 Pedionomus torquatus
ACTCCTGCTCTCCCCAGCCAGCCTTGTGGGCAGACGGTCTCTGTCTTGTTCTTTTCCTTTCCAGTTTCCAGACGTAAGATGAAACTTCAGTGGGAAGAGCACAGCAGGGACAAGGCATCAAGCCCAAAGATCAAATCATCCACGAGGCTGCTGGTGGCTTACTGCATGCTGGAATTCAACATGCAGCCCAGGCACATGAGGAAAAAGTGAGGATCGTGGTGCCTTTTCAATACTCAGACTGTGTTTGAGTGGTGGCAGAGGCAAAAAGACTTGACCTTGTGCAGGGCTTTCCTGTGCCCCGTAACTTAAACAACACAGAGAAATGTGCTCAGGCTACAGATGTTACATTATTTTCTTTTCTTTTCTTTTTTTTTTTTTTTTTTTCCTTAATCATTTTTTAAATGGAGCTTGCTAGATAGTTTTATGACCATCATCATGTTTAAAGCTTGACTCACCAGAGCTGGGTCAATCCCATCATCAGATTTACAGCCGGGCAAGGAGGTCCCTGGCTCCTTCCAGCTGCCCCAGTGTCCTGTCCTGTCTGGTGGCTTTGCTCTGCCTCCTCAACGGTAGGTACCAGATGCAACTGGGACTAACCCAGTCTTGGCTCACTGGCAGCAGAGCTGGGGCTTTAAAGGCCTTATGTGTATTGTGGATTTATTTTTGTTTTGGTCACCTGTATCGGTATTTAAAATCTAGCAAGAGAAAGATCTGATTTGATGTGGATAGGGCTTGATGCTGGGAAGTCAGTGGTGCTTATGGACTTCAACTGGGAATAACGCTTCTGTTTTACAACTGAGTGATCTCTGGCTCAAGGAGGCTGCAGACAAGGTAAAGTAAAATAATTCCTGTGAGGAATATCTTGGGTTGATTTATTCAATAAAGAGGTAGATCACTGCTAGGCTCTGCCCTCTAGATGTATTTTATATTGTGAAAGAAACTAAAAGGAATTCATTGAGTGTTAGATTTCTTTTTTTTTTTTTTTTTTTTTTTTTGCTATGGCTTGGTGTAGGGTTTAGCAAACAAAACTGCTCAGGACAGAAATCCAAAAGAGAGCAGGCTGGAGTCAGAGGAATGTTACACAGAGAGCGAGTTCTCACATGGGGAGATGGAGGTAGATTATAAAATAAACACATTTCTTACAGCTGAGGAACTCATTGACTTTTAATGAGTTCTTTTAGTGAGTAAAAGAGTTGAGACAGACCTTCCAGAATAATAAAAAAATAAAATAAAAATTAAGGCAATTTGCTGGAGGCCTAATTATTTGGTGCAGGCTGCGTATCAATGAATTGGCACTGGATTTCCAAAACCAGCATCCCATAATTTTTCAATGAGAAATCCAAGCGCCTGGGAGCTGATGTTATGGTGTGAATTACATGGCAAAGTGGTTGTCAGCTGTCCCTGTCAGCACTTTTGCAGATGCCATAATGCACAGTAAATGCTGTGGCTGCAGCTATTTAGGATTACTGTGGTGCTGGTTCTAGGGGAAGCACCACAAATTAACAGCTGAAGAAACGTGGCCCTTTTTCTTGAGCTGCCCCGTCCCTAAAAAAGGCGTCATGTGCTGCGAGCTGCCATCACTGTACCTGTGGCTATTTCTTCTCACCTTTTAAAATTAATCATGTGTGTCCATTTCCACTTTTGCAGAGAGTAGTGTTTGGGCTGACCCTAATACTAGAACAAAGGATGGTGAAAATAAAACCCTTCTTGGGGTTAGGACTTGGTGTTATCAAGAACTGCAATAGAGACTGTCCCCACCACAAAACTGTAGGGTTTAAATCATCAGGGCAAAAGAAAACAAGTCTTTACTTTGTTTTTAGCTCTGGAACTGAGATGCAGGAAGGCTGAAGGGCTTGACCTGTGGATCTCTGGTGGGGCCGTTTCCTAGTGGCTTATGGAGGTGTTTCTTGCTGTACCAAATAGCATCAGTGGCTGGTGGGAGTCCTCACGTGGGATCCAGGATAAATATTCTGGGCACCTTGGACTCTGCTAATAAAATGTTAATTGGAGGTAATCTCTTTTGCTAAAATACGTAAAAGCTGACAAAACACATCTTTCCTTCTCCCAGAATGAACCTTTCCAGATCACTTGTAGATATTGTACAGACCAGGCAGAGTGCCTGTGGCCTTTAAAAGGGGGTTACCCCGTGACCATGTGTGCACCATTCAGTGCTGCATGTAGTGTTCTGAGAGTACTGGCAACCACCAATGGGTCCCATCCTGCCCTGTCAGGACCGTTGTTAGGTGAGAGAGCTGCTCTTACACTGACAGGTCTGGCTGTGCTTCCTTTCTGCTTCCTCTTAGGTGCTATTTCATGAGAGAAATAAACCAGGTGAGCAACTGAGTCATCTTCTGGAGGACCTGCAGCAATCTGGGTTGGTGAGAATCTGATCCCTTAAACTGCGCTGCTTACAAATGCCTGTCATTCACGGTTCTGAAATGATTTATTGGTGGGATAGCTCTCATAGTTTGTAGTGAACAGGCTTGCTATGACTGTTTTAACACTACAAAGAAATGCTCTATCTAGGAGATACCTTTTACCAGAAATAAGTAAATGGGTAGCAAACAAATCCAGGAGTCCTTTGCTACCAGTTTGCAGCCCGGATGAACTGGTCACAGTGGGCAGCTGTTACCCATGCATCAGTTTCTGAAAATTCTCCTTTCTTGCAGTCGGCTGGGGAACTAGACTCTCCATACCGTGCTGGTCTCTGGTAATTCTTGCTGGCTCCGAGCTCCTGCCCCTGTATCCCTGCCTGCCTTGGCTCTCACCTGTGTCTCCCAGAGGAGTGCCAGGCTCTGGGGTGAGGTTTGCAGTGCAAGTTCCTCTGCTGGCACTTCTGCTCTCAGGGTGTTTTTGCAAGTTGTAAAGACTGCTTTGTCGTTGTATTTATTTGTGGTTTTGTGGTTTTTTGTTTGTTTGGGTTTTTTTTTGTTTGGTTTTTTTTTTTTTTTTTTTTTGTTTTGGTTTTTTTTTGTTTGTTTGTTTGTTTTTTGTTTGTTTGTTTTTTTGTTTTTTTGTTTTTTTCAAGAAAGCTTCTCTTTTACCTGTGTTGAAGTGACCAAGACAGCCGGTAACAGCTGTGTGAGCTGGAGCCCACCAGGCACCTAGTGCAACTTCTCCTCTTCCCTGCAGGTGGTACTGTTAGACCACTTTGCAGCCATCCATCCATCCAACCATCCATCCCTCCATCCCTCCCTCCACCTGCGGGACCAGCGCAGTTATTGGGGTGAATTCAGCCACAGCTCAGTGTTCCCTTGCTCTCGGGTGGGGGCCGGGGGCAAAACCCTTGCTTTACCGGAGGGATACCAAATTTCTGGGTGGGTACTGGATGATCAGGTACCTGACCTGCTGTGGCTTCCACAGGGAATTTGTAGGTATAACCCTCAGCAGTGCTGGGAATGCCTAGCATTAATGAGGGCAGCGAGTAATACCTTTGCTGTAAGGGAATTTAACAGCTTTTTCTGGGTGGATGGCCAGAGCTTTTGTGTGGTTTAATCAACTCCTCACTGGCTGAAGCTGCAGCACTGCTGTGCTGGAGAAAAGGTTTCTTTTGAGAAGGTGGTGTGTGGAGCACAAGGCTGAGAGGGGATAGTGGGCTTATATATCATAGAATTACAGAATGGTTAGAGTTGGAAGGGATCTTAAAGATCATCCAGTTCCAACTCTCCTGCCACGGGCTGGGACACCTCCCACCACACCAGGTTGCTCCAAGCCCCATCCAGCCTGGCCTTGAACCCCTCCAGGGATGGGGCAACCACAGCTTCTCTGGGCAACCTGTTCCAGTGTCTCACCATATGCTTCTGGTTAAGCTTCTGTGATACGTAACTTGATGTTTTATTTGTTCATGAGGCTGCACTTGGAGCACTGTGCTAGCCCTGCAGTCACTCCTGCCTTACAAAGATGTGGGAAGAACACCTTGTCTTTATGGGCCTAAGTACTTGTAGGGCTGGAGCACCTCTGCTGTGAGGACAGGCTGAGGGAGCTGGGGCTGTTCAGCCTGGAGAAGAGAAGGCTCCGGGGAGACCTTGGAGCAGCCTTCCAGGATCTGAAGGGAGCTCCAGGAGAGCAGCAGAGGGACTCTTTGTCAGGAAGTGGAGTGACAGGAGAAGGGGGAATGGTTTTAAATTGGCAAAGGGGAGATTGAGATTAGATCTTGGGAAGAAATTCTTTGCTGTGAGGGTGGTGAGGCACTGGAACAGGTTGCCCAAAGAAATTGTGGCTGCCCCATCCCTGGAGGGGTTCAAGGCCAGGCTGGATGGGGCTTGGAGCAACCTGGTCTGGTGGGAGGTGTCCCTGCCCATGGCAGGGGGGTTGGAACTGGATGATCTTTAAGCTCTCTTCCAACTCTAACCATTCTCTGATTCAATATCTACACTGCTGTGTCCACTGCAGTCTTCCTCTGCTCCAGGAGTGGTGCTGGAAAAGGTCGGTGGTGCTCAGCTTGTTGCTGGGGGATGCTCGGTTCTGTTTTCCCTTTTCTCTACACACAGCCACATTTCACTCCTGAAATCACAGTGTCCCTTTAAAGCCAATGGTGTGGGAAATTACCTCTCCTTCACCTTCTCCCTTCGGACCTGGCCTGCGGTGTTACTTTGGCTCCAAGGAGAGGGCAGTTATTCAAGCCTGAATTTAGCTGTAGCCTAGATAAGGAGATATTTGCCTTTTCCTACCGTGCCTGGGTGCCCTGGGGCAACAATGAGCTGCCCTTTCAGCTGACGCATGCCTGTGCATCCACCAGCCCAGAGAGTTCTGCACCACCCTGTTGGCATTGGCTGCTCAGGGTAAAAGAAAACCAGCTGCAAACAGCAGCACGGCATCAAGCACAGCTGGTTTACCCCTGTGTTTCAGTGGGGCAGCAGTGAGCGTTGGCGGCACAATGTGCAGAGCACATGCACCTTCCCACGTGCCACGTCTGTCAGAAATGCCAGAAAACGGGCACCTCCGGATCTGCCTGAAATTCGTTTGGCTTTTGATTTCTTTGCAGGCTTTGCCTGGTGGATGAGGTGTCCAGAGCTTTGAACTTCTCCAGGTTGGAGGCTTTGGGTTCTCGTTGGTGGCTCGTCTCATGCGGTGCGGAGGCTTTGCCACGCGCCCGGCTCCAACAGCTCCCATATGGCTGTGGGGAGCAAGGCAGCGACTTCTGGCTGGATTCAGCTCTGCAAAGGCAGAGTCATCTCCTGGTAGACCTATTGTTATTTCTGTCTTGTTGCCAGGCACTTCATGCTTCAGCTTTCATCAGATCAATCTTCTTCCTTTGAAAGAAAAGTAGCAGGTTAAGCTGTGTGCGAGGGAAAGGGAAAACACTCCTCTGCCTCTCCCCAATGTGCTGTGCAGGTGTGGAGGGGCTTAGAAAAAGTGATTAAAGCAATTAGTCATCTGTGGAATTGAAGGAGAAATACCATCCGGCTCAGAGGTTTGTCTGGGTTCACTGTAAGCCTGTTGAGATCAGTTCAGTCGTTGGATGGAGGCTTGGAAAGGGTGGGAGGAGAAGTGAATGTTGGTACTGGGTGGATTTTACAGGCTCCTGCTGCCTTCTGTAGCCCTGTGTCTCCTGCACAGACTTCTCAAGCCTGGACTCTGCGTCCCAAGGAGGCAAAGATAGGTGAGGAGGGGTAGAGAAGTGAGGGTTGATCTTTTTGCCTGTGGGAATTAGCTGGATCTCTTGACTTTGGAGGAGGAAGAAGTCCAGCACAGGTTCTGGAAACAGGACCAAGCCAGAAGATGTGTTCCCCCAAGCTGTGCCCCTGTTTGTGTCCATAGCTCCAGCTCATTAGCTCAAAATCTTTCCTCCACCACTTTCTTATCTACTCACTGTAGATCTCAGTTCCTCACCACTGATTGCTCCGAAACTCTCTGTGGAACAGAGCAGCTCAAAAACAACAGAGACACCAGATAAATCACTCCTCCCCTTCTTACCCCCCCCGGCCCCCCCCAACCCAAATAGCTGAAGTGTCTTTATTATTTAAAAAAACCCCAACAACCAAAAGCTAACCCAACCACCAAAAAAAAAAAAAAAAAAGCAAGAGACAGACACACAGCAAAGGGAAAGGCAAGGTTTAGGCAGCAAGCCACAAATAAGCACCATCAATCATAGTGCAGTCAAAAACGTACATGTGTTATGTGTTGGTACCTGCTAGTTATTGGCAGTACTCAAGAAGTCTCCCGAGTACGATTTTCAGGGCTCCTTAGATAAATAAATAAATAAAATTCCATGTTCCTCTGAAAAACTGCATGTCAACACTGGAATGGCAGGTGCATTAACTCCCTAAGAACCAGATTATGCCCTGCATGGCAAAAAAATGCAAACACAGAGAAATAAGATGTCAGTCAACTCCTGTATCCTCTTTAGTTGTTTGGTGGTTGGTTTTTTTTGATAGAAAGTATTTTGAAATATAAATACAGCCCATTGTAGAAATGAGTTTAGGGAAAAAAGAAAGATGAATATACACAGGGTTTAGATATCCTATCGTTTTCCCTTAGGTCTATGTTATGCTTTCCCTTTTCTTGGTTTTACTTTTATTTGCATTAATTGTGGACTTCAAGTTGCCAGCGATGTGACCTTGGCTGCCCTGCAGAGGTTTTCTAACGCCTCTGGAGCTACACCCCATCCTTCTGCTCCTCCCTGCTCCTTTTCATACTGTACTTTCTTTTTAATCTAGGAGAGTGACATTAGTCCCAGTGGAAGTCCTGAAGGAGCAAAGTCCTGTCCCAGGATGAGTAAAGGTTGCACAACCGACTGCCAGAAGACAAATGGATTTGGGGAAATGGCCATTAGCCCTTCCATGAACTTGACAATGTGTTTCCTAAGATTCCTGTCACATATAGGAAGACGCTGATTATTTTTAGCTGTGGGTGAGCCAGCTGTTCCCAAACCAACCTCCAGCCCTCCCAAGGACAGCAGAGACGTTGCTGCTTCTGCTCAGGTCTCTGCAGGACAGCAGCGGGGATGGAGCTGAGGAAGGGAGGGAATGAGCTGCCCTGTGCCTGCCCGCAGGGAAACCTCTTCTCATCTTTACATGCTGCTCACCACCAGGCTTTGGGTATGGTTTCTTTCTCTCCAGCACCTCAATCTCATTCAGTAGACCCATATATAAGATCTGGCTGACTTTCAGGGTTTCGTTCTTGGTTTCAGCATGATCAGTGCAGCTAATACAGTGTTAGGGGAGAGGTTTCACTGCTGAGTGATTCCTTGTGGTTCATTACTACCCTGCCTTCCTTAGTTTCTATGCAATCAGTTCCCCGTTTAGCTCGATTCAAATGGCCTGGGCTACACCCACACTTGCCCTGTCCCAGAGTGGGAATTGGCCATGGAGCAGGGCTGGCTTTGTGTGGCTTCCCCGATGACAGCGAGCCTGGCTGGCAACTGGGCCATTTTCAAACTGGTCACCTGGAGGCAAGAGACACTTTGCTTCAGTGCAAATTCATAGAGACATTTGCTTCTCCGTTAAAGGTATTTTGATAAGATGCACAGTGCGTTATAGGTCTGGTGCTGCCCGTTTTGTCACATAGTGGAGATGTTTCCACAAGGACTCCCTTTCTTATGCATATGGGTTTTTTCCCTCTCCTGGCTTGATTTTAAAGATTTCAAAGATTTATGAGCCTCATGAAAATATGTCTTCAGGGATGCCTCCTGACTGGATGGAACACAGGGCAGAAATCTGAATTTTCAACATGGTTTCTTGTGGAAAAGGGATCAATAGTCTTCTAAGGAGGATCCCATTTGAGAGTGAGAAAACAACAATTAAGTTGAGATTTATCTGCTACTGATCCAGGATTAAAAAAAAACCAAAAAAAACCCCACAACCAAAAGTGGTAATAATCTCGTTGCAAAAGTCTACAGGAGCAAACTTATCTTCTTTACCTGTCTCTGAGTAAAGACTAAGCAGAATCTCGTGTCTCCAAATGCAGCAAAATTGCCTGGCGCGATATCCAACCAGCCACATTTGGTAATGGAGCTAGAAGCTTTTCTCCATCTGATAAGTGAGTTGTGCCTCTTTAATGTCTATTTATTTTTTTGTCCTCCCTCTCTTTTCCCCAGGAACCCCTACGAATTCCCCCTCCTGGACTCCTCGTGGGCAGCAGATCGTGCAGGAGATGCGGGCAGGAGGCCGAGGAGCGAGCGGGGCTGGTGAGAAGGGCAGGTTCAGACACTCTCCAATATCCCCCTTGCAAAGGCCGTTAAAACAGTAAATGACAGAAGTAGAAAATAACTGCAGGGCCTGGGATGCGGGAGGCCTGACCCAAATACTCCTTCTCTTTTGGGACGAAGGAGGGCACTTGTGGGGAGAGAACTGAACCGCGCCAGTCGACCGGTTTTGACTGGGAGCCGCGTGGCCGCTCTGCTCTGTGCTGTGCCCTTCTCCAGCCCAGCAACTTTCTCTTCCAGACCACGGGTTTATTTAATTTAGGTCCTACTGTTGGCAATGCCTTTGCCAATGGGCTGCGGGTTAGGAAAAAGCAGAGAATTTTTCCTTAAGCAAAAAAGGAGATGACACTGCACAGCAAAATAGAGCAAGAAAATAGTTTGTTGGCTGTTTTTCTTCTCTGCCTTGCTTCTGTGTGATGCCAGCAAAAGAAATTGCATTTTAGAGTGATTTAATAACAAAATTACTTTTATTTTTAATTCTCTTCTCTTCCCCAGAGCAGAAAAGCCACAAGATGGAGCTCTGGGGCTTTCCACTGGAGCCAGGCTTGATTCACGGGTAAAAAGCCGTTTGGAGACCTTGAAATTATGGGTTTTATTAATTTTTCACTCAGTTTAATTTTTACATTCATTTTTAAATGGTAAATGTTAAAAATGTTATAATTGTAAAAAGTAATTTATCGTGGCTAGTGGAAGGTATTTCCCTTTTTAAGCTGGGAACTTTCATTTTGATTTTTGCGATGGTAGCAGGGTAACATTATCCAATCTTCTGGGAGGCTGGAGTCTCAGAGACGGTGTTAAACCATATCATTCTTCTAAATGACACCCTGACTCTGTTGAGGACACCCTCAAACCTTTCCAGGTCTCTATGCAAATATTAAGCACTGGCCTTTTCTGAGTGCGTAAGAAAATAAATGGTGTTGTGAAGAATTCCTCTTCCCTTGTCATCAGTGAACACTTAGCCTGTAAAATTTAAACCAGTGCAGTGAATTAGAAGTGGATTCTTCAATTAAAATAAAAGCATTTTTGATACTACATTATATAGAAATTACAAAGAAAGGAAAGAATTCCACGTTCCACTGTGCAAAATAATAGCTTTTCTTCCTTCTTCCTTTCTCCCCTCCTTTTTCTCTCTGTCTTTCTTTTTCTTTTTCTCTTCAAAGGGGGTGAGCTCTCCTCTGTAACATGCCTCTTTTCCCGGTGAACTGGTGCTAAGGATGTCAGATCTTTTCAGCTCTGACTGCTGTTATGACAGGGCTTGAGTGTTTAATTATGGTTCTATTGCATAGACGGGGTGAATCTTTTGACTTGCTGGAGTTTGGTTGTAATAGCTGTGTGCGCACACAGCTTCAAGTGACAAGAAATTTATATATTTTTTTTTAATATATTTATATACTCCAGCTCACATGCAGAGAGGACAATGAGATTCTGGTAGCTGATGGTCTCCTGGAATATTGTTAATTACTTAACTGGCACAAGCAACCATTTTCTAAAGGGTTTATGGAACATATCTGGGCTGTTGCATGCGATATCAGTCACTGAAAATGTACTTTCCTCCTTTAGGGAAGGTAACATTTTTGTTAGAAATTTGAACCACTTGACAGAGGCTTCCAGAGAAATCAGTCTCCGGTGCAACACTCTGAGAGCGACCGGTGAGCACCGTAGTAAACCTCCTGTTAACAGCACCGTGAACTTTACGGGGAGTTGCATTTGCTTGTGGGGAAGATAAATTCAGCCCAAGGTAGAGGTGACCACATTCTGAGTAATTCATTAAGAGAATTTATTCCCTTTCTATTTGCAAACTGTCTGAGCAGTCTGTTTTTTGTATGTGTTCCTCTGTTCATTACGTGCTGGGTGCTTCTTCACTAATCCTTTTTCTATGAATTTTTGACCCGTTTCCTCCAGTCTGACTGAGGAATGGATCACCTGATGGTGCGTTTCTGTCCTGACAAGACAGACGCAACAGACGTGGATTTTTGTGTTCGAAATCCAGATTCCCCGAACCGGTGATTCCTATAAATATTGGTGCCAGGAGACTCGTGTGCTGAAAGTCATCACAAATAGCAAAATGAATGAGGGAGAGCACTGCTTGGTTTGGGTCCATTTGCTACCTCAAGGAAATAGTGGATTTATTTTTTTTACTGGGCGCTTAGTTGTGGGCATTATTTCTTTTTATAACCCAAATAGCTGCCTGAAAGAACTTGGAAACACATCAAATTCCTTTTTTTTTTCTTCTTTACTTTTTTAAAATATTAGAAAAAAGAATGATTTGAAGGTCTGCCTGTGCTTTGGGTCGTTAATAGAGATAATAGTCAGAAATGGACAAGGCTATAGCTTCCTGAACAGTGACCAAAAGGAAAACAAGGTGTCACTTTGTTCAAACCTTTTCAGTTGCTTTGTAAAAAAATCACTACCCCTTAAATAGAACTGAACTGCTCTTACATCCTCCTCACTGCATCCTATTTATAAAAAATGGTGATGTGGTTAAATGCGCTGAGTGAAGCAGGGGCAGCTCCTGAACTGCCCAGAGCTGTACTGAGGAGCGGTACCCAGCTCCCTCTATTAAACAACTTCACTTAAAGACCATTCACGTACTTCTGACTTACAAGCGTCTTTTATTACACTTTTACCCACAGGATTAGAGCCTCTTTCTCTCTCTCCTCGGTCTCTGTGGTGCCTCACGTTCCCCGACGTGATGTTCCCCAGCTGCTGCTGCTTGTGGTTCTCCTGCATCTGCTGTTGATGGTTCCCGGTGGGTGCAAGCCTGACACCACCAAAACAAATTTAATTCTTCAGTCCTTGAAAAGCAGCAAAAGCCCCAGAGGGACTCAGCCCAGCCCTTAGAATGGGAATAACAAGACAATTTGCTACTTCTTTGTTTTTTTTAAAAAAAAGACAGCGGGGACAGGAGACTGATGGATGTCTTAATATATTTATTTCTGGCATTTTGATCAAGTGCCATGCTGACGGGAAGGGATATGTTTGCAATTAAAGCCAGTGTGTTAATTGTAATCTTCCCCCCAACCTCCTCCTCCCTCCTCCCCCCTGTCTCTTAAAAAAACCCCATGCGTTTAAAAAGAATGAAAAAGAAAAAGACCTTTGGAATTTTCAGTAGTACAGAACTGCTTTTGGAAAGGAGTATTTGTTGAAGTGAGAACAGCTATTTTGCAAGTAGCTGTAAGGAAATAAGGAAATTAAGATATCCTTCCTCTTTTTTCTTCTCCCAGTCATCAAACAATTTGATTAAAAAGAAAAGACTTTAGAATTATTAAAACCCAGTAAAAGAAACCCTACTAAATGTAATAATTATAACGTAGGATTTTTAATCTGCTCTTAGGAACAGTTATCTCTTCTTTGTACTCACAATTCAAGGTTCTCGTTTATGGGGTTTCACAACATACATTATAATATTTTGACAATTTGTTACTCCTTTTCAAGAAGTAAGAGAATTATTAATTATACCCTTATTCATAAGTCTTAGTAGAGCTTCAAGTTAACATTTCCTTACAGGCATTTAATTCTGATTTAATAAGACAATTATCACGTTATAAACAAATATCAATTGATTATTAAACACATTTATTTTGGATTAACAGCATTTCCATAGTATGATAGCCATTAAACATCAATGAAAAGACTTTCATTAATAAACCGATTTATTTACCATGGCATAAGTGTCCTGTTCAATCTAAATTAAATATCTATTTGGGATCCTCAGCCTGTAGTGTTACCAAAGGCATCTTCATGTTTGAACACAGCACAAAAAGCATTTCTAGTTCAGATTTGCAAGATGCAATCTCAAAAATAATCAATCCATATAAAAAAAAAAAAAAGACTTTGGTTACTGCTAGATAACTAATTATACAGATACAGCCTTTATGCGTGTCTGTATGAGATATTCTTTGTTATTCTCTTTCTTCTGAACTTTGATGTTATTTAAAAATAAATTTAATTATCCAGTGGTTATTTACACTGCATTTATTTCTTCCATCTAGAATTCTTTTCAAATTTAAAACCTGAAGGTCACTATCATTTTAGAGCAGTTTATTATTCATGGATATTGCAAAATTTCCAGGGAGAAAAATTGCTTGATTTTAAAATTGGAATGCAAGAGAAGAATTGTAAAATTGGCTGCACCGGGCCTGATCCTGTCCTTCATTAGAGTAACGGTTTTGCTAAATAAAAACTGCAGGATTAAGCCTAATATTTTTCTTCCTTAATAACAGTAATTTTAAAACTACTGTGTTTTAAAAAGTGTGGGTAACAAATATCTTTATGAAAAGATGACAGCATGTCTATCTTTTTACTAAGGTTTTTCCCCCATGAGTTTATGGGCCTTATCTGGTGAGTAAAATTACCCATGTGTATGAGAGTTAGCAGGGACGTGCTTTGTGTCTGTTTTTCTTTGTATCCTTTTTTAAAGCCCAGATGTTGCATGCAGCTGCAGATCTGCTTAACCTAATAAACCAATTTAGAGTAGCTTATATTTCTTACATTGCGTATTTCTTTTTTT
>VZRU01007643.1:82801-114254 GCA_013398155.1 Pedionomus torquatus
GAAGGTATTTTTTAAAGCAGGTTTAAAAGGTTTTTCTCTGTTGCAATAAGCCAGTTGGATGCACAGATGACCTTAGAGCAGGCAGGTTTTGCTGTGCAGGTTCTCCCCAAGCAAGGTCGATGAGGTAAGGACCTTGCTGTCACCTTTGGTTTCAGGTGTTTCAAACTACGATGGGAGAAGCCAGTGATTTGCTGCTTCAGGAGACGCTTACACAGAATCACAGAATTTTCACAGCTGGAAGGGACTTCTGAGATCATCAAGTCCAATCATACACACACGCACAAAAAAGATCCACCACCCCACCCCCCCAAAAAAAAAACCCTGAACCCCACAACACAAATCACCCAACCCAACAGTCTCGGCCACTAGAGCATGCCCTGAAGTGCCACATCTACATGTTTCTTAAATACCTCCATGGTTGGTGACTCCACCACCTCCCTGGACAGCCTGTTCCAGTGCCTGACCACCCCAGTGAAGTAACTCTTCCTACTACCTAATCTAAACCTCCCTTGCAGCAACTTCAGACCATTTCCTCTGGTCCTGTCATTATTCCCTTGGGAGAAGAGGTCAACACCCACCTCTCTACAACCTCATTTCAGGTAGCTGTAGAGGGCAAGGAGGTCTCCCCTCAGCTTCCTCTTCTCCAAACTAAACATGTCCAGTTCCCTCAGCCTCTCCTCATATGACTTGTTCTCCAGACCCCTCACCAGCTTGGTGGCTCTCCTCTTCCACGACACGTTCCAGCACTTCAATGGTTCTGCAGGTTAGCAGTCTCTTTTGTGGTGAAGTGACAGGGAGAATTTAAGGTTTTGAAGGATAGCAGAGGAGTGGGTTGACTTTGCTGGTTTCTTTTCCCTTTCTTGGGGCAGAGGAGTGAGAAATCTCACTTAAAAGGAGAGCAAAGAAGGAAACACTTGAGCACGGCTGCCACGAAGAGCCCGCGGCTGCAGGAGCTCACCAAGGAGCAGGTGAGTGGTGGTGGCAGACGATGTGGAGGTGAACGAAGGGTAATCTTAGTCCCACTTTACAAAGAACAGATTTATCACTCTCTGGGTGAGGAAGAAATGCTCTGTGGATGCAGGATGCCAGGTTTGTAGTCCTGGCCTTGGACCTGGCAGAGCAAACAGATGTTTGGGGACAAGTGAACATCAGCATCTGTACGTTTCAGCTGTCCCTGCTGCAGAAGTCATCTTCTCTTGGAGTGAACACGGCTCCGTGTTCAGCCACTGTCACTTCTAGGGATGTCAGCACAGAGCAGCCTCACCTGGGTGATCTGGAGATCTCTGTCCCAGCTGGATGAAAACTGAGAAGGAGATATTCTTCCTCTAAAGCAGTGAAGGTGGTTGGGACTGGAAAAGTAGCAGAGGTTAAATGAGCTGTCTTAGTATTTTTGTACTATGGCTTTTTGTTTCTTGAGGTCCCACTGTAAACATGGTGATTCCAGTCTCTGGTCTCCTTCTCCTACAGCTCTGAAAACATTACTCCAGAAAAGGCTGTGTTCAAGATCTGCTCGTATGGAGATTTCCCTGGCTTGGTTTGGGGTTGGGGGACAGAAGGTGATGAAAACTAGAGGGGGTGTCTTCTCTTGGACAGATTTGTCTAGCATTTTAGCAAGAATGCAATAAAGCGTGAGAGTGGGTGAGTCAGGGGTTAATTCTCTATCCGTGCTTGTGCAAAGGACTCATCAAAGGTGGTGACAGCTTTGTCCAAGAGCGGAAAGTGGAGCTGAGTTCCCAAGTCAATTATTTCTCCCCCTCTTCCCCTGGATGTTTGTGGGTTTGTGCATCAATTTTTGCTAAATGCCTTTGGACCAAACTGTAGCATTTGTAACGGTGCTTTACAGGTGGCTTCCTGAGGGTGATGCTTTGAGACCCCAAGACTTCTCACTGTTCTGACCTCCGTCAGATTGGACCTGCAGGCACAGGCCAGGCAGACTGCTGTGGTCACTAGGTGAGATGTCTTCTCCTATAGCTATCCACTGACCTGTCTCCTCTTCCCTCAATAGTAAGATATCTTACCAAGATCTTCTTTAGACTGAGAGAGAAGTGAAGGATTAAATTGAGAATGAGCTGGATGCAAAGCTCCCCTCCTCCTTCTCCAAAGATGCTGAAGAGGCATCGTACGTGGAGCTCCTTGCTCTATTTGTCTCTGCTTTCACTTAAGACTTAATTAAATCAAATGAACAATTTAAAATGAGAAACTGGCCAAAAAATTGTTGAACCTTGATTGTGATGGGAAACACCTATTTGGATAATTTGCTGTCGACAGTATAATCAGTTCTGGAGCCAAAGACAGAGATTTTCCCTTGCGTGGAAAAGCTGGAATCGGCCTGAGACACCTTCCCTGTTCCAGCGTTGCAGCCTGTGGTGTCATTTCTAAGGGCCGTGTGATATTACTGACAGGGTTCTCCTGCTGATACCACCATCTAACAGCTCTGCTTTTTGTAGGGCAGCTCAATTTCTTTCCCCCACCCATCCTGTATCTTCTGTATTATTGCTTTTAAATCATTTTTCCTTTAATTGGTTCTGGAGAAAGGGCTCGTTCCTTTGCCTCTAACTTTTCCTTTTTTTTTCCCATATAGTATTTAGGACAAAAATTGTTGAGTATGTAAACTAGAGATCATTAGAGGTTGCGGGGTTTTTTTTGTTGCTGGCTTCTTGTTTTTTATTTTTTTTTTTTTTTAAAGACTAGATTCAGCAAAATATTGTTTTCTCCCAGGCTCTGGGTCTCTATTTAGGCGATTTTAAGCTCCGTTATTTATTTATATATTTATTCATTAGATAGGCCCACAGTCAAGGAGAAGGGGAACGCCGGGTTATTAATCTTTTCTGTCATCCATTCACAGATGTGAAGTTCACACCGCAGCAAATGTGAAGTCAGCAGTACGCACCCACAAGGTGGAAACTTCAAGCAAAACAGGCAGCGAGGAACAGAGGTGGGAGAAGGAGACCANACAAGGGAGGGATGAATGACAAAAGGGAAGGGGAGGAAGATGGACGAACAAGGGAAATGGAAAAGAAGTGAGACAGAGGGAAAAGGGTAAAGAGGAAAGGCAGATAAGAGGGCAGGAAATCTGAAGAAAGAGTAAGGGAGAAATGAGAGACACCGAGATGGAATATTTCAGATAGGGTGTTAATGTAGCTGGGCCTGTCTGGGTGCTTGGATATCCTGAAGATGTAAAGGGTAATCACTCTCTCAGCATGTATATGCTATTGATATGTTAATATCATTTTCTTTTTCATCTGAAAGCAATGAAGTTTTCAAACTGGCTGATTAACTGGGTCTGCCTGGCCCTGTGTACGTACACGCATTCACAAACACACGTCATATATAAATATTTATACTCTCTACACAATGGTGTTTGAAAATTCCCATAAAACAGCAGCCAGCATTAAAAGTCCCGTTGGTATTGATGTGACATTGAACAGCCTTGATTGCACTGGTATAACCTATCGCCATATCAATCCTAAAACTCAACATTAGTAGTAACGTTGAGTATGTTGTATTAAAAGCAAGCCCAAAATAATGCAATATGAGGGGTCTCAGGTCACATCTGGTTACAGGTCATGTAATACGAACAGTCTTTACAATGATGTGGTTTATCTTACAGAGTATTAAAAAATGAGTAATTTTTCTATTGTTTCGTGAGACTTATCTTCTAATGTATGCTTATGTATTCACACATCCTGCAAACTACTTGTTAAATCATTGTTTTAGTTGATTAGCAGAGATGCCATATAGGGAAATAACTCGGTAAATAAGTTAAATGATCATTTTGTTCAGCTCGCAAGAGGGAGCGACACCATCAGCCCAGCTGCCGTCTGCTGTTTCAGAAATTCTGCAAGTTCGTCAGTAATTTAAAACCACAAGTTACACAATTTTGGCCATGGGGATGGGGAGGGGTGCGGGGGGAGAGGATGAGTGTGTGCTCCAAAGCCAACCGTGGAGTCAGGGTCTCTGTGGGGCTGGAAAAAAGATGAAGAGGGGGCAGGTTGAGAAGCCGCAGCTTCTCCGTGAAAGTCAGCAAAAGCAGCCTAGCACTTTCTCAGCCTGTTTTTTTTAGTCTTTGAGAAGATTTAAGAGCTTCTTTTGCTTATGCTGACCAGAGAGCTTGTATCTGTCTGCAGACTAAAGCCTACAGACCTAACCCTAAAAGTACTCTCAGACTATTGACCCCTTGTTTGCAGGGTAGGGAAAAAAACATTCCGTATAGTTTACAGAAACCTTGGTGTCTTCATCTGGAATATTTCTGTAAAAACATCTGTGAAAGGGGTGTGTTTTGGGGTGGGTTTTTGTGTTTTTTTTCAGCTAAATGAGCCCCATCCTGCATTCAAATACTTACAGAATAACCCACATCCAGACCCTGCATTTTGCTTGGTTTATCTGATAACCTGGTAGGTACATCTGTTTATATATGTTCACTGGACTTTTGGTGTTCGGAAGGTTTCTGTTGTCTACCGTGAGCCGCTGTGTGCCTGGGATCAGTAGCTTCAGGACTTAGATGTGTCTGCTTTATTCTTGTATCAGTCCACAACGTTAGCATGCTTGGGTAAATCAAGGAAATAGCAGTATAATTTATATCCTATGTCCCTATTTTCTGTAGTACTGACTCCATTCTACAAGGTGACTGTGTCTTTCTGTTGCTGAGCTCACACTGATGGTCAGAGCCGAGCAACCTGACTTCTTTTTTTGCTTTATGCATGATGAGAAAGGATGGAAACTGCCTGTGGGACTGTATAGTAGACCCTCTTTTAATGTCTATTAGAAATCTCCTGCGTTGTCTTTAACGCTGCTTATTAGGGACTGAAGAATATCAGCTCTCTGCTCCCAGGATTCTTACAAAATGAGAATTTGTTACTCCTGCTTAAAGGTACGTGTTCAGAGTGGATGTATTCGGTAATGCTGGTTGTGAATGGGCCAGAAATAAGGCAGGGGATTTGGGGGTAACTCAGCAGAATTAATTTGACTTCAGTTATTTTGGTTTCACATGCAGAAGCTGGGAAGTTGGCCCTTTTCGCTTCAATACCGAGTTTCAGCAAATTAATTCAGAAGCCACCACAACCCAGAACACTTCATCTCCTACTCTTCCCAGCCTAATTCTCAAATTCCTGATTGAATGCCACTTTCTTGTGAATTTCTGGCTTTGGTCTCTTGTATGTATATGCGATGAAATTGGTTTTCTTTTTTCTAAGCAGGGAAAAAGTAGAAATGAGACAAACTTCCCCTCCCTTCTGCAGAGGTTCAAGATAGAAAGGGATGGGGAATAAAAAAAGGAATAAAATAAAAATATAGCTGTACTTTTTCCCCCTTTGGAAGGACCTCCCACTGACTATATCATTATCCGTCTCATGTAGGATATTGGATTCAGGATCTATAGCAGTGAGATACGTTAGTATTGAATCTCATTTGATTTAATAAACCTCCCTTCTCCCTTGCCTGCTCAGCCTTTTGGGCATTAGTAGCTCCTCCATAGTCTTGGCCATAGAGGGATAGATAGCACACTGCCCTCTTTAAACAGCAACATGGGACCTTCATGGAAATGTAGGGTTTTTTTCACATATAGCCCCTTCCCCTTTTCCTCCCTTTACGCCTATATGGCACACTGCCCACTCTATACGTACGCTGTTTGCTTGTTATTCTCTATAGCTGGACCCATTTACAGTGAATTTGGTCATAATGAAATATTTATATTGAGCAGACTGGAGATCTGGAATTATTTTATGTTTCTCCAGTGTATGAGGTATAGTTTTGGAGATAATCTGAAGATTTTAGGGGAGGGAAGAGAACAGGGATTCAATTTAGAGGGAAAGAGAGCATCAGAAAATTTTGTCAAAGGATATTTTCAATGTATTAGGAAAAGGAGAATACACAGAGTAAAATTTCAAATCTTGCAAAATTAACTACATAGCAAAATCTATGCTTCAGGAAGAGCGAGCTTTTGGAACCTGTCTTTAATTTTCAAATGGGAGTTCTTTCACTACATGTGATGAGGCTTGGCATGTCTCTTGGCATGTATATGGATATGCAAGCTCTGTGTCTGTGGGCTCTAATTTCCCTAGAAGAATTTAAGTAAACCTTCCTAAAGCCAATAGGAGTTAGCTGCCTGCTACGAAACCGTGCTCTAAGTCTATATTAAACTTGGAAAAAATGAAATGCTGTTCTGTGCTCTAACGTGTCAGGCAAAGCTGGCGTCAGAGAATGTGCAGAGGCAAGATTTCATTTTGAGAACTGGAAAGGACTGAAGCGTGATTACAGGCAGGCAAACTGGCAATCCTTTTTAGCTTGCTTTAAGCATGTGTTGTGTGTAGACTGAAAGAAATTAAGTTCCTACTAGCTTCATTAAAATAAGGTGGCCAGTGTTAAAGGATTGTAGCTACAGAAAAAAAGCTGTATTAATGAGTACAATGCCTTATTAGGCTCCAGAGAACCCACAAGAGCAGGTCAATGGGAATATACTTACTAAAACCTAATTAGAACATGTCCTAATGTGGGGAATCCAAAGACGTGATATTAATCTGTAAGGTATTGTAAGTGGTGGAACAACTTGCTTTGAAGACAGGATGCTGTGGCCTCAGGAGTCAAAGTCCTCCACGTCCTCACTGGGTATTTCTAGCAAGCAGGTTTCTAAAATCTTCCCATTTCTCTTGTAGGTTGCACACTCAGAATTAGCAGTGACAACACGAATCCCAGTGATTTCCAACACACTTTTTTAAACCACTGAAATACTAGAAGTATCTCTTGGACAAGAGGGCCAAATCCTTGCCCCAAATACAACACTAGCATTTGGGTTGCCTCAGCCAGACTCTCATCAGTCCTTTTGCCTTCATAAAGGGTATGTGTTTGTCAGTCTTGAATGCTGCTGCTTCTCCTCCAACATCATCCAACGATGCCAGGCCAACAGGAAAGGTGAGAACTGTTGCTTTGAATTGTAAAATCACCATATCCATAATGCATGAAAGGACCTGTGCCATAACGCAGGGTTTCAGTCCTCCTGCAGCTCTGGAAAATTGGACAACTTCATAGTCTTTTTTGAAAATATAATGTATCTTTGCTGCCTTTTGAGTAGTAAATTATGAATTTGAAAGTGACAAATATTAGCAACCTGCCTTTATTGCTAACAAAACTGGGCAGGAAAGTAAAGGAGTCTGCAGAGCCTTTGACAGAATATTTAATAACTTTTGTGATTACTGTTTCCCAGAGGTGATGTGTACAATATGTATTTTCCCTCTTTCATTTTATCATAACACTTATGCTGGAGACTGTTGCTGTGTTTCTGCATTCCTGAACTTCTTCCTTAGTCAAAGGTTAGAGTGATTTGAGCAACCACAGTCAAAGCAAAGTTGTGAAGCCTTCTGCTTCCTTTAATGGTCAAATTGCACTGCTTTAGCTTGGTCTAACAGTATGAAAATGGGCTGTAGCCATATGATAAATCAACCAGTGAGCTATTAGAAGTATTAGAAGTCTGCAGTACAGGGGCAGCTGAGGCTGAAATTGTGACAGTCATTTTGCAGATGGATGGAGACTAATCAGACCAAAAAATGCAGAAAGAGACACCATCCGAGGCGTGTTCTGTTAGAAGAAAACTCATTTTCATTCTGGGGTCCCTTCCTGTTCCAGAAACTTAAAATTTTGGATGGCTCTTGGCATAGAAATATTCACAAATTTGCATATAGAAATTGATCATTGGATAAAATTTCAAGAGGTAAGATTCGTAACTTTGATTAAAAATCAGCATTTTTTGGACTTGGCAACAAGAGCACACCTTTTGTTGAGGTGGAGGAAGAACAAGAAGATGGGGAACAGCATCTGTGTCCCTTGAGAGAGACAGCCTGAGAGGTGCAGAGTCAGGGAGCTTTTCAAGGACACAGTTCTGGAACTGGGTGCTATCAGGCTGAGGTAGCAAGATATGTTTAGCAAGCATTATTTACAAATAAGGAGGAGCACTTCACCTTCTGAATGAAAACACCAGAGATGTGGTGAAGGCTAAGTTCCCACTGAACTATGAGAAATGCTCCCACAGCTTCTAGGCTGGGAGAGGGGATCTCAACTCTTCCCTTGCACGTATTTCTGTAGGTCCAGAAAAGACTGGTCTGATTGGTTTAACTTCAAGGGAGCAAAGCTTGGATAAAAGCTGATACCAGCAAGAGGGCAAGGAGGTAGTTCAAACCATCACTAACCATCTCTCCTGTAAGACCAAAGCACTGGAGACCCAACCATAAAGGCTAGCCATGTTATGGAGGAATTGTTATCCTTTCACCAAGTTATCAGATATAGAAGACAAAGACAATTTAACCAAATATTAGAAGAGTGCGCCCCTTTACATCAGTGAATACCGCTGCTGAAGTAGTGGACATTTACTACTGTTCCCTGGGTGGCTTCCAGACAGAAGATCCAAAGTTGAACTCTCCATCTGAAGTCATAGTTGGTTCTTTGGAACAAAGCTCAAGCTACAGCCGACAAATACGCTGAAGTAGTATGAGCTTTTGCTGCCTGGAGTTTGGGATAGGCTGTCTCTACCTTTTCTTCACTTCTCTTCAATACAGAAAGCTATTCAGACCCTGACTGTTGCCCTGAGTGTAATCTTTAATGTCTGCAGAGCTGTCTCAAGCACGCGGATGCGTGCACTCTCCCTGCTCTTCAGCTTGCTCTGCCTTTACTCTCATCTTAGTTTCTCTCCACACCTGACTTTGCACTGCACTTCCCAGCACTTTCAGGTGAGAAAACACCTGCTAGTTTCCAACACTAAATGTTTCTTTTCCTTTTCCTCAGACTTCATTACCATTTTTCCTCATCTTTTCTAATTTTGATTTTTTTGGTTCCATTCAATGGTCAACAAGATGAGAGGAGTATGGTGCTATTCCAAACGTTTACGGTTTTCGGGTAGTGGGATAGTGCTATTTTGCTCCTTGGCAATTTGTTGATAACCCCATACTCAGTGTTATCAAAAAGTAAATTTTCAGCTTTGTTAGCTCAAAAATGACAACATGTCACAGAATAAGGGATAGAAAGTAATTTGAACTCTATCTGTTGCTGGTTGTAGAAAGCCCAAGAAGTGACCAAATTTGGAGATGCACTAAGTATGGAAAGTAAGACCATGTGATGATATTTTTATTTGGCTGACATCCTGAGAAAGGAACAACAAATAGAATAATGCCCCAAAATCTTTTTTTTTTTTTTCTTGTTTGTACAAATGTGCTTGTATCATTAAAAATCACTGGAATCCAGGATACCCAGTTCTTAGATCAAGTTGAAAATAGGCTTAGGGACTGAAACTGCACAGGCTCTTCTGAAAAGTTTGCTTTGAGGAAGTTTCTTCTTGTCATTTTCTCCCAGGGAGCAGCCCCCAAAACATCTCTTAAGTTAAGGATGAGGAATCTCCAAAAATCACAGAAGTTCATTGACAACTTTGGAGCTAGTTATAAAATACAAATAGCTCTTTCATTGTGAAATATTTCATATTTTAAAAATTAAGACAGTTTTATTTACTCTCTCCCTGCCCACCCCCCCATGGCTGGTGTTGCTTATGTGCTGTTGGCAGATGGGATGTGGATCATTTTAATTAGATTTTATTGGACTGTTATACGGCCCATAATTATGATCATTACTCATTTTCACTGTGGTTCAGACAGATCCTCTACTTAGACATGATGATATTTTGATGAGACAAGTCCCATGTAACTTGTTATGTTAGGGGCCAGTAGCCAAAGCAGAGGAATTAGGTGTTTTCACAGCATAAAAATTAGAGTAGATTAATAAAGGACGTAATGGTCAATTTGTGTTTCTAATTGTGCCCAGATTGTGGATGCTATGGGCAGGATGTCTCTTTGGGCTGCTGGGTCCTGCTGGAAGCTGCACAAAGCAAAGAGCCCTTGCAGCAGAACGACTTCCCAGGCAGCAAGACGTGGCACGGAGAGGGAACGATGCCCCATTTCACCCACAGGGAGAGAGGCAAGCCCGCTGATGCTGTCAACAAACCACTTTTTGCCAAAAGATGCTCTGCTCATATTCACACCAGTTCTGTGAGGTTCAGACTGGCTATTAGAAAAAAAAATTACACTGAAAAGGTTATTAAAGATTGGAATGGACTGCCCAGGGAAGGGGTTGAGACAGCATCTCTGGGATATTCAAAAGGTGGGTTGATGCTTAGTGACATGTTTTAGTAATGCTGTTTTTTTTATCAGAGCTAGGTTGATGGTTGGACTAGATGATCTTAAAGGTCCCTTCCAACCCAGAAAATTCTATGATTCTACTCTATGTTTGGCCTCATATGGGCTTTTCTGTTGTTTTATGGGGTTTGGGATTTTTTTTGCATGGTTGTTCTTGCAAATCACTGCAAAGAGAATATGACTATATTCTAGGAGGCTATATCTGAACTGGCAATGGTTCTGTTGTAACCTCTCCACAACTAGGGGCATCTCTTCTGCTGATGGCCCTCTGCTGCTTTTTAAACAGTTGCACTCAGGCGCTGAGATGTTCCCTTTACTTCTTACACAACATCTCTTTGGGAGGCTCTGGAGTCCTGCCGTATAACAGTGATGATGGTGTTCTGGCAGTACCTTTTGGAGGAGCTGTGTCCAATTATAAAATAGAACCATCTTCTCACCTGTACTCCATGGTCTCCTTATTGTTCAGTGATCAGTCTTAGCTTTTTACTCTTGACTTTCCAGAATCATGACTGATATTTGAACTTAATATTTGTAGAGTACAGATCTAGCTCACCCCTTGTGTCCTGAGGAACATTGGTCAGTAGGAAAGTCATGCCCTACTGCCAAGACTCATGGTTCAAGGAAACCATCAAAAATATTTTGAAGAAAGAATCAGATGTTGAACTTTTACTCTTTTATTTGCGAATAAAACTGCCTTTGGCTAGCTCTTTGAAAAAAAAAAAAAAACATTTCTTTTAAAAAATAACTTCTGATCCCAACTACGCTGCATTTCAGATGGTAAAGTTGTTGGAGAATTGAAAATGTTTGGGCTCATGGACTTTGGGGTGCAAATCCTGGCAGTTGCTTGTGCACAAATGTTGTCTAAAACGCACCTGTCTCTATCTCAGTAAAATCCATAAATTTAGTTTAATGCAAAAATCAACTACAGTGATGGAGATGGGATGATACGAGTAGTTCCAGGCTCCTGTAACAGAGTGGACACTGGTCCAGGGCCACCTCCACACCAATCAGGGGCACACAGAATTTGACTCAGTCTGCTTACATTCCACTGGACACACATCTTTAAAAGGATTTTGTTCAGCTGACTGCTTAAAATTCTAATTGAATCTATGTACATCTCAAGTAAGGTTTCAGCAAGGATCAACTCTGATTCCACTTTGCATATGCAAATGAGGCCTGTTATCCCTCCAGCTGCCCAGTTTGTGAACATCAGCCTCTTCGAGGCTGCCTGCAAATCAGTTTGTCCTGTGCAAACTGGAAAGGAGCTGGGCTGCAAAGTAGAGGAGAGTACCGCCTAAATCCACCTCTCTAGTCCATGACTGGGGGGCCTTTTTTGGGCCATCTTCATCTTTTATTTAAAACAAAATAAAACAATCCAAATATTTAAGCATTTCTATGCAGAAACACAAGCTGTAATTCTCCTTTGCTCATCCAAACAGATTCACTGAGATCTAGATGCTGCTTCTGCTTAAATCCATTGCAGATTCCTCCTGTGTTACTGCTTTTGTGCCTCTGTTAGAAACTAGAGCCTAATTTAGAGCTGGGTAACCTACCTCAACTTCTTGCTTCGTTATCTGCTTCCACTCCTTTATAGCAGGATCTTTTTGTTTAGATGAAATATACAATAAAATGTCACTTCTCACCTCTGCAGAAAAAATAAGTATGATAATCTCAACTGATCCCTTCTTTGCTTTTACCTTAACTGTATTTTTCTTCTTTTAAATTACAGATGTAACACAGCAGGATATTATAACAAATGGACAGACAAAACTAACTCCATTGGCCGTTATGCTCTTGCTTATATTTGACGATGCTCTCACAGCTGAATAATATAAATTAGCCCAAGTCAAATGCTCCTTGTAAAGAATCAGTTACAAACTCATCCCCATTTTCCCACTTACTAAAAATAATTCTAGTTTATTTAAAAGCCCTTATTTTTCCATAAGTGATATTTTTTTTTTTTTGCTAATTGTTTTTTCCAAGAATTGGACCAGCTCACCTTAGAATATTGTTTTTCTTTTTAGGTAAGTAAAAAGGGATTCCAAATCTGTGTTGCTGCATGGGATGAGAGAACCTTTCCTAACAAGAGACTAAGAAACACTAAATTCTGGTATGAATTTTCACACAAAGAATGTGTACTAAAATGGATGAAACATCATGCTTCATTTTCTCGTGCTGATTTTTTCAAGTGAATAATTGCAGGCCATGATTAATGTCACCCCAGAAATCTGGCATGCTTATTTGTGAACATATTAATGAGTCTAGTTTTATTATTATTCAACTAGCTCTAATGCTTTAGTGTAAACCTCACCTTTCCCAGCTTCTGTATCCTTACATGTTACTTTTTTCCGTGGGCTTTACAATCCAAATTTTAAAGACAGTAGACTTTGCCTTTTCAAGAATTCAAGAGTGCCTGTGTGCACTAAAAAAATCATAGCTACTAGTTTTCTCACGCCATTTAAACTTGTCTCCTTCTTGCTAAGCCCCACTGTGAGGGACACTGGGCACAAGGGATAAGCAAGATTACTGTATGATGAGTATCGAATGTGTCTTTTTTTATTTAGCCACTGGGTTGTCTTCTTGACCAAATGGCTCAGATGGAGAACATTACCCATCAAAACTGAAACCACCAGATGGGTAATTCACACCAATTTTTACCGCAAGCAAACTAGGAAACCTTTCCAAATTGCATGTTTTAAGGGGAGAAAAGTGGATTGGCTTTACATGGTTCAAGGTAAGTCATGGCCTAGAATTCGAGTAATTTAAGGTTAAAATTCACATGTTGCCACAATTCAGTGCACTCTACAACACAAGGAACACAAGAGTGACACCTCTTAATGTAAGATCATTAAAGGAGGGTTTTAAGGTAAAATTTGACCTTCTGTTTCTGGCCAGGTGGAAGCTGTTTTGTCCGTGGCTAGTCCTGCCATCTCCCAGGGAAATGGTTGAGATGGAAAGAACTGAGATTAATTATTGCATTACAATAGTACATGGACAAAGATTTAAGAAATCTCTTGTTATTGAGTAGGTGATGCAGTAGCTAAAATTTTGTGTTGTTAAATGTGAAGTAAAGGAGGTGGAGAAAATCAGTCTGAACTCTATATGCTCAGTAGTGGGCTTTGAGCAAGATATTACTGTTCCAGAAAGAGATCTGGGAGTCACTCCATAGAACTGTCTCACTTATCAACTCATTGTAAGGATCTGTGGGGTGTCCAGTCTGAATAATCTATGAAAGGTTTATCCTCCGTACCTCAAACATGTGTTTAGAACAGCAAAGGTTCAATAAGGGCAGTAAATGTGATTAAATGTGTGATACAATCAGTCACTCTGTATAGAGATGCTAACTTTGGATTCTCCCACTTGGAAAAGGAAACCCCGCTGTGTTAGAGGTGTGTAAAAGCCTGAGCTGAGAGGAGAAAATAAGTAGGGAATAGCTGATTGCTGTGTTTCTTGCAAGATAAAATAAGGAACATAAAAATAATTTATCAGATCACAGAGTTACTATAAATAAAAGTTTATTTTTCATATGAAACATATATTATGGAGCTATGTTACAGGATAATGGGATGTATGAAGTTTGCCTAGGTTAAAATAGGATTAATGGAAGAAGTATCATCGCTAGATCCTGAATATATTGTTATATATTTTGCATTGCTAAGTCTACCTGACTTGTTCCTACATTTTGTTTTTCCCAAGCTGGCTACTGTTGGAGGAGGGTTACGGGAGCAGATAGGCTTTTAACCTGCCCCTGTTGTCATCATGTTGTAATAATTTCAGGAGGGACGTGAAAAGGATCTTAAAGGCCTGACATTAATTAATTCCTCTTCAAGTTACTGAAAAGAGGTCAAAGAAGCAGTTAACTTGGAGGTTAATACTTTGAGGCCCGTACTGGCTGCCACCTGGATGAATTTGTTTCAGCAAAGTCCCTAAGAAATATTTGCATGCAAGTTGCTGCAAAACCTGAGTTTATTTCCTTGGATAGGAATGAGATAAGGAGTGTGACATTAGGGTGGCAGAAAGGAAGGGAAGGACAAAGGGAAAATCAGCAAAAAGTCCAGCTTTACCTACTGAAGGTGAATCGGTTAAGGAAATGTCTGGCGATGTTCACAATAATTCAGACATTATCCCAGACCTTAATTACTGGCACAGGCAACTGTGGACCTGGGAGGAGGGAGGTGGGTGATGTCTGTGCGCTCCATCTGCTGCCTGCAGAGACAGGAACGTTCCAGGCCAGGTGTTGCTGAGCATTGCTCTTGTCTAGCAGTAAGATAAGTTTAATTAAAGGGCTAATTATTCCCACTCTGGAACGGACCTATCGTTGTACTTGCAGTTGATTTCTACCTCTTTTCCTCTGGTGTTCATACATTATACATTTATCTTCCATTGTCACATTACTGACTTGTTTTGCTTAAGTGAGGAGAAGTCTTTGGTGCGTGTAAAAATTGGAAACAAAGGGAATTGGCCAGACTTGAGCATAGGTGATACTTCATCGTAACGGCGTTTGTCAGCACAAAAAGGCACTTCATGCTGGCTTTCTAACTTTCTTGTGAAATAGGTATTTTACAGTTGTGGTAACTAAGGGCTCAGATCAGTGGGGAATTGGACCCAGGTGCTTGTGTTCTGCTGCAACTATTAAGGTCATTGGGCAAAACCTCTCTTTTGGTCAAACCAGGAGTAACCCACTCCTGATTCCCAAAGAGTTGTTGGATTTACTACAGAATAACAGACTGTAGGACTATGTCTATTGAAGATAATTTTTTTTTTTTACATTCAGTCTGAAAGCTGTGGTGCAACCCATGCTTGCTTTCTCTGGCTTTGTGGACTACGGAGAGCTCTGAATCTTCTCACCACAAATGACAGATGGTCTTCTAGCTCTAAATATTAGAAACTTGCTCTTCAGCATGTGATTTTACCTTTTTATTTAAAGACACCCTACTTTGTCAAGTTTTAAGTTGACACTTAGTTTTGAGCCACATCTTTCCTCTCAAGTTCCTGAAATATACTGAAGGCTGATGTCCTGTTCCATAGCCTGAAGGCTGATGTCCTGTTCTTCCAGGGTCTGTAGAATGGAAGGATAAGGATCACCCCATTGCCAGGCAATAGAGAGCTATTTGTTAGGAGCCAGAGTACTTCAAGGAAAACCTATCTTTGAAAACAAGCAGCTTAATTATATTTTCATTCTACTCTTTTCCATAATACAGTGAAGACCTTGGGGTCTGCCCCAAGGCAAGGGGGCTTCCAAACCAGATCATTCTATGATAGGCCCTGATAGACTGGGAAGGGAAAAGGAATGCTCCTCTGCCTAGTTTTGTGCCTATGAGATCTTAAAAACAAGTGACCATTTCCTCCAGGCAAGGACCTTTATTTTACGTCATTTCAGACATGTTTTTCTTTTGTTTAAAGCTTTGAGTCAGGTCAAACTGATGTGTGAGATTTCGCCCCCGCTCTCCTCTTGTGGCCAAACTTCAAAAGCCATACTACTCATACCGCTTTAGCATGCAAGGCTTGCATTAATTACCCACTAATGGCTTCATTTTTTTGCAAGAAGCACTTTATATTTCACGTGCGGAGCCAGGAGAACCATCGCTAGGATGGAGAAAAGATATCCACATGGTGTTTGTAACTTTAATATGATCTCTGAATATTCCATGATTCCGTAATGTCTGTCGTGCTGGGCTTGGGCCCTGTTGTTGATGAACTGCCTGGGGCACTGTGTAGCAAATGCATTTTTTTCACAGACTAAAACAAAGCAGAGAAAACCATATAATGAATTCCAGTCATGTAATATTATGGGCTGAGTAGAAGTGCCACTCCTTTACTAGGGTAGTTGTAAGAAGACATTTTTGAAACCACACAGCTTAAGTGATAGCAGCCACCAGCCAAAACCCAAACATGTGTCTGTGTATGAAACAAGCACATGTGGAATAGATGCTAAAGCTTTGGGGTGTTTTGCAAAACACATTCGTAGAATGTGACCAAGAAACTCGAGAGACAGCAGTGCAAAATATATTGTGAGAGCAATGTCAACAAAACTTAAAGAGATATTTTTGGGGTGAGTGCTGGTCAGAAAGGTGATGAAGAAAAATCCTTCCTCACAATTTATGCCATGGAAAGAAGGATGGCTCTTTTTGTGTCATTTGTAAACAAACAGGATCCATCCATTGACTCCACCTTTAGTAGTTTTCCCTTTACACTAGAAAATAATATGAAAATACCAAAGATTTTTGGCTAACTGTTGAGAACAAAAAGGGGTAATAATAATCTACAGTCTCTTGAAGAGTATGCAAGCTATATAGGATTTATTGTACTTTGATAGGGAATAATTAGGCTCTGAGAACTCCTACCAAAGTTTTCAACATAAACATGTCTAACTAGCATCCCACAAATATGACTGAAGGGCAGGGAAGGGGGAACCTCCAAAACCACAATTAAAAATTTTCATTCCACAGGGAGACCTGAAAATGTAAAACAGTGGCAGCGGGACTCAGACTTGGCAACATTTGTCTAAGGGGGATGTTCATTTGTTTTAATTTAAATTTTGAAAATAGTGTTTCAGCTGGAGTATGAATTGCAGCAATGTTGTGAAACAAAAGGAAAGGTACATGATGTTCTTGTCAAAATCAACGTGGGAAGGAAAGGGGCAGCCAGCAGGGGAGGAACAATTATTTAGGGACTTCAGAGAGAAGTTGCGTGGAGTTGAATTTATTGGATCAGATGAAAATCACCCGAAGGTTATGAGAAGGTCAGCCAATGTGATTGTGAAGCTGCTGTCTCTGAAACATCATGTTGACTTGGGAGAGGTCCATGATGACTGTACAAAGGGTGGTGTTACTCCAGTTTGCTAGAACGACAATGAGCAGGACCCAGGCAGTGGTTAGACCAGCCAGTCAGTCTGCAGGTCATGGAGCATATCTTCTTGCAAACCCATTTTCAGATATGGGCTTGAAAGGACAAGATGACAATCAGAAAAATCAGCATAAATTTATGAAGGGCAACTCATACTTGAGCAACATGACTGCCTTTAATTAAGAAACAGCTGCTTGTATGGATACAGCACGGGACGTGTTTGTGGAACCACAGCCTGGCCTAGTGCTGGCAACAGGCCCTCTCCAAGCAGAGGGTAGGGTCTGAGGCCTCCAGAGAGCCCTTCCACCCATTATTTCTATGATTCTGTTGGCTGCAGTGAATCAAATGCTGGACTGAAGGAAATGAGGAACTGTCAAAACACGTGTATATACACTTTTATAAGAGGAGGGGCTGTCTCCCCTCTGGAGATCAGCCTCCCTGCCTAAGCAGATCCTCCTAGAGCAGATTGCACAGTAACATGTCCAGGTGGGTTTTGAATGTCTCCAGAGACAGACTCCACCATCTCTCTGGGCAGCCTCCTCCAGGGCTCTACCACCCTCAAAGTGAAGAAGGTCCTCTTCATGTTTAGATGGAACTTTTTATGTTCAAGTTTGTGGCCATACCCTCTTGTTCTGTCACTGGGCACCATTGAAAAAAGACTGGCCCCTTCCTCTTGGCCCCATCCTTTAAGTATTTACAGGCATTGATCAGATCCCCTCTCAGTCTTCTCTCCTCCAGACTAAAAAGACCCAAGTTGCTCAGCCTTTCCTCATGAGAGATGCTCCAGGCCCCTGATCATCCTTGTGGTCCTCTGCTGTATCCTCTCCAGCAGATCCCTGTCCTTCTTGAACTGGGAAGCCCAGAGCTGGACACAGTACTCCAGATGGGGCCTCGCCAGGGCAGAGGGGGAGGATGACCTCCCTGGACCTGCTGGTCACACTCCTCCTGATGCACCCCAGGGTGCCACTGGCTGCCTTGGCCACAAGGGCACACTGCTGGCTCATGGTCTCTCTGAGGAGCCATTTAAAATAACCTTGTGCTTCCAAAAGCTCCTTCCGTGTTATTCTTAAAAGGTTTCTTCAGGTGGCACAACTGTTTTGAACCGGTAAGATGTATACCTAAGTGTGTACTGCCCAGTAAATGCAACTGGAAAGCCCTGTAAAAGCAGTCCCTGGTACTGAGTAAACACTGCCCTGATCAGGTTGTCAAATCCTGCTCGTGGAAGCCCTCTGTGTCCGTTATTCATGAAGGCAGTGTGAGGATCTGCAAGCTTTATGGACAAATGAATTCTGAACTCCCTCAGAGAGAGTATTTGCTATAGAAGCCTGAGTCCAAGAGCTGAACACTTCCAGTTAGGAAAAGCACACACAGAAATAGTCTCTCGTTTCTGGCTGCAGCTTATACAGGCAGAGAGCCTGTTTACCTAATCTGAATATCTGACCTTTATACTTTTTGGAATTGGTATTTTTTCCCTCTTAATTATGTGGAAGGAGCACTTCCTTTCAGAGCTCTGATGGACTTCTCTATAAATAGCTACTCACACCCCAGAACCTTATACTTCAGCAAAGTCAGCATCCCTAGGACTTTTTAAGACTGAGATAGGAACCACGTGGAGTTTAATCATTAATCACCGGTCTTTAATTAACAGCTCTGGGCTTTGAACAAAAGGCTCTTACTTCAAGGCTGCTGAGGGGCCCTGAACTCTTCAGTGTGCTTTCATTTGAGGGACCCGTAGGCTTTCCAAAGGGAGCGAGTGGAGCAGCCTTCTCCTTGTGGGAAGGGTCACGCTTCCCAGGAAGAGCAGATGTTTGTGGTCTGATCTCCATCTTCCCAACTGTCCCGTTGGCTGGCTGCAGGCTTGAGCCGTCTCAACGTGGGGATGCTGCCAGCCCGCGAGGTGGGCAATGAAATAGAGCATCTCCAGAGGCCTGTTGCCTCCATCAGGTGAGGTGGGTTTTAACTGGAGGAAGGAGGAAAGTTGCCCCAGGCTTGGAAAATTTTATAGGTGAGTGTTCAAAATTGAGCACTCAGGAGAGAAAGAAAACATTGCTATAAAAGTTGACTCAGCCAATATTTTTCTGCATTCCTGCTGCTGTGATTGAAGATATTTGTTTTTAATGTAGGTTTCTCCCATTTGTAGTCTGGCGTTCTTGTAGTAAAAACTAAAGGGCAGATCCTCAGCTGATATAAATTGGCTCCAGGGAAGTTAATGGAGCCATGCTGGTTTGTACCAGCTGAGGGATCTGGCTCAAGCTGTAATGTTCGATACCCCTATTATATTGCTATGATTATGATACTAATTCAGTAAAATGGCTTTGCAGCGTAATAAAACCAGGCCAGAGAATGGAAGATGAAAGGGCTTCCTCTCCAACCAACCTGGTATTTTTCAAGAAAATGTTTTCCTTTATTCATTTGTCAGAAAACACTCTCAAACAGAACTTTTTTACAGCAAATATACCCGCTCTGACAAAACTTTCCCTGGAAAAGACTGCTTGGCTTCAGCATCCTGCCTGTACGCAGAAAACATGTACAGCCAGAGGTTAGGGCATGTTGAGGCTTGTGTGAGAAAATCATCTGGATCTTTAAAGAACAGGAATGATGCTACAGAGCGGTTAAAGCCCTGAGGTAAACTTGACTTCTGAAAAATAGGAGTTATCGTACTAGTGGGTAGGTCATTGATCATTTTGCTCCTGCTCTGCCCTGTCTAGTCTTTCTTGGTCTGTTTGCACTGGGAGAAAGAGTCCGTGGAGTTGTATAAAGCAGTATCCTTCCCTGTTACGGGGTTAAATGACATGTTGGTGGTTTTCTTCCACGTGATCGGCTCTTCAGCAAGAATAATAGAATCATAGAATGGGTAGAGTTGGAAGGGACCTTAAACATCATCGAGCTCCAACTCACCTGCCACAGGCAGGGACACTTCCCACCACACCAGGTTGCTCCAAGCCCCATCCAGCCTGGCCTTGAACCCCTCCAGGGATGGGGCAGCCACAACTTCTCTGGGCAACCTACTCCAGTGCCTCACCACCCTCACAGCAAAGAATTTCTTCCTAAAATCTAGTCTAAATCTCCCCTCTAATCTTCATCTCTAAGAAGACGCTGGGCCTGAGGAGTGGGGAGTATGATAACCTCTGCTGGCTTATTACTTGGAGCTGTTGAGCACCGGAGGGTATAAAAAGACAGAAAGACCTAAATAAAGGCAGATGGATGCATAGCTGGATCCCTAGGATGAAATACTTTGTTTGCCATAGCACTGCTGAACTGCACACAGGTTTTTCTGTGCCAAGAGGGATTTTTGCAGGGACATTGCTAAATGGAGGCAGTAAATTTAACTTTAAAGGACCATGAATTGAAGCATTTGGCTAAAAGCTGAAGTGCTGTTACTCTTTACTGAGCCCTTTTAACTTCACTTGGAACAGGATAGTATATTTTACATCTAAGGCCCTTGGAACTTGAAGGCTCTGCCTGTGGCAGGTCTCATTCAGCTCCCTGGGAGCCGAGGTCTTGTGGAGCAGGAGTCCAATGCTGCAGTGGTCCTTTCAAGGTGAATATGAACCAGCCTAGATTTTCTGGGTAAAGGTGAAATACAAAAAGATAGCTGGAAAAATACCCTCCAAAATCATAAAAAGATGAGCTGTGGGTTACAATTCTACCAACTGTGAGAAGTGCTATGCCATTGCAAAATTAGATATCAGTACAATTTTAAGTGCCAGAAAAGGTAAAAGATACGGCAAAAGCAGAAAAAACAATGTCTGATGCCCTGAATTATTACTCAATTATTGTTTGAATCCTTCTTCCAGACCTGAGCTGGTCCCTTAGTAGCAGCCATGTGAGTGCTCATCCAAAGCAGTACATTTCCTACATACTCAATACTTTGAAACAACCTAGATTATTCCTGATTTTGACCTTTCTGGTGACACAATCCAATTTTAATCTATTTACACCACCTGCTTCTTTTAAGGGAAACCATTAGTTTTGCACTGAACTCTGTTCAGAAGCAGCAAAACTTTTCCTGCTAGTATCTAGTAGCAACTTGTTGCAACTTCTTCTAAACTTTGTCCCCAGTGTTTGAATTACCTCTGATACTGGGATATTCAGTGTGTGGATGACAGATGGTAAATCCCTAGTAAAGGTGGGATTTGGCTGCCTTTGGCATCCACATTCCTGTCTTCCAGATATTAATGAAAAATCAGAAATTTTCAGCAGAGGCTGACAATGGAAGCCGACCTGGCTGTCTGCTCAAAGGCAGGGCTCCTGGACCAAGAGATGACTGTTTTTTCTCATGATGAGCTTTGTGTTGTTGTGGACTAAGTGTCTTTGCAGTGGGAAGCTCTTGTTACTTGATGAGAGAGGAATCTTGCACTAGCAGCTGGTATTTAGAAGAAGGCTTTGAAAGAAGGACCCATGCTGGCAGGCTGAGGGGACAGGAGGAAGCACACAAATCTTACTTTTGGGGTAGATGTGCCCTTTTCTTGCATTAATTAGAGAACACAAAGATTGACCTGGAAACTTTTGCAGAACCCAGGTGTTGCTGCTTCCGTAGCCAGACATTTGTGGCCAAGCATCTACCTGGAACCCAAAAAGCCTCAGTGATGCTAGACAGTGGTGTCCCCGTTTCTGAAGAGAGGAGGCCGAGTCCACCACCACAGCTTGAGTGGTGGGTGAAGAAAGTGGTGGCTGCATCTAATCAGGCAAAGCAAAGCTTTGGAGCATATGGACCCCAATGTGTGGTCCAAGTACAACAGCTTGGTGAGTGTCCTGCAGGGAGACTTTCACTAGCGCTGCAACAACAATTCATCATTGCCTGAAGGTTTGATGGGTCTGGTACTCCTCGTCTTAATTGACCTCGGCTGGAGACCCGCGTTTCAGTCCAGCTTAGTCACAGAGGACTTGGTCTGCGCTTAGGCCTTAAAGAGGATATTTGTCAGAAAATCACATGATTAATGGAACTGAGTGATCTCTGTTCAAGAGTAGCCAGGAACTGAATTAACAGAACAGGGATTTTTGGCAGGTTTGAAGCGCTGGCAAAGCTGAGCACCAAGTCTGGGCAGGCAGAGCATCCCTGGCCTCCGTGGGGTGCAGTCCCTGGCTGGGTGGGGGTGGCTCTGGGTGCCGGAGAGGAGGAGATAGGCTGGCAGAGCTGGGGGACAAAAGTCTGGGCTTATGTTTGCATAAAACCACTGTGTGTGGATTATTAATCCTTCACACAGCCGTGCTAAAATCAGGATTGCTCACAGTCCTCTAGCAGAAAGGAGAAAAGCAAATGGGAGGCTACCAGAAGCTGGTATCCCCAAGAAAATGGTGATGGAGAGTGAGGAATAAATGGCCAAACAAACAGAAATCCTCCAGTGCTTGCTTTCTTGCCTGCTTTTTTTCCCCACTCCTATTTCTTTTTCCCTCCATGTCAACACCAAACAAGACAGGACTAAAATTAATGGGGAAAGCAGCAATTAGCAAATTAGGTTAGCGGCATGTTGCAGTGTGCCATGGCTGCCAGGTGTGAGGGGCTCTGGCAGTATATTTATTAATGGCTGTCAGAAAAGTGACACTTTGATGAATGAAGCTGGGTAATCGGCACCCTCCGACAGCGAGCACTGAGAGGCCTCAACATGCTAAACTGCAAAATCAAACCTTTTTTAACCCCCATACAAAAATACACAACAAAAATCTCTGCAAGAGGAGTGTGGTTTTTCCATCAGGAACTGGAGTTCACGTTTTCCTCCAAATACTTTTTTTTGTGTTTGTTTTTGGTTGGTTGGTGGTTGTTGTTCCCGTAAGTTGCTGGGAAAGAGTTGTCAGGTTTGAAGGTTTTTCCTTTCCTTGGACTATGGGACTCAAGGATTTATAAATGCAGACAGTTTAAAATTGTATGGCTTGTTCTGCTGGTTTGGGTATATCCCATTAGCATGATCAAAGCCAAGAGTGCTACATTCATACAGGCTGAGCTTTACCTTGTAAATGTAATGGCATAAAGAACCCATAGACCGAGCTTGTGAACCAACCCCTGTGTAAAATATTAGTGTCTCTTGACTGGTGGTCAGCAATTGCTCTGCTCCTAATTAATGCCATTGACATGTGCTGTCCAGGAGCCCACATTGTAGCTAGGAAGAGGTGAAATCACAGAATGGTTTGGGTTGGAAGGGACCATAACAATCATAAAAATGTAGAATGGTTTGAGTCAGAAGGGACCTTAAAGATCATCCAGTTCCAACCCACCTCCCACTGGACCAGGTTGCTCAAAACCCCGTCCAACAAATGTAATAGTCTACAAGGTCAAACACCCCTGATATAACGTTTCAGCAGTGGTGGTGTTGCATCCTTATGATTTCATTCTTGATAATTTTAGCTTTGAGTCCTTTCTGATAAATATGTTGTTACTGTTGGAAATTAATTAGGCTGGTGATTGTTTAGTAGTGTCTCTAGGTGATAGATGACAGGCGTTGGGTGCGTGTCAGGGTGCGGATCCGTGGGGGGATGCTGATGCTACAGCTTGCTGTGTCAGTTCACAGGACTCCAAACCCTTGGCCAAGAGTTTAAGGGAATTTTTCTTTCCCTTTCCCTTTCCCTTTCCCTTTCCCTTTCCCTTTCCCTTTCCCTTTCTTCTTTTCTTTTTTTCCCATTAAAAAGTCCTGGAGGAGATTGATCTAGCTGCTGGGAGAGCATCTGGATAAAAGATCGCCCTGCAAAAGGCTGGGGTATATGGAATTTTTTCCCCAGGTTTCAGACGTGTTTCACACTGGAGGTAGGGTTTGTGCAGCTCTTCAATAGCTCAGCACAGAGCTACTCAAATCCCCCAATTCCATGGAGAAATCGAATACGTTCTTATAAAAACCTAGTTCTGGTTTTGGCCAGCTAAAAGGGCTGTGTAAGTTTTGATTAAAAACATGAGAATAAATGTAAATCATATCCCAGGCATTCATCTGTTCTTCTAGTTTGAAATGAAGCTGAAGGGTCTTTCTGGAGCTATCCGTCAGGATCTGTGGGCTTGTTAAATTTGGATTGGCACTTGAAGCAAATCTGAAATTGTTCTCTTATGCTTTAATAATTGTATTTAGTTTCCTAATTTGGCTGGTAAATTTATCAGAAGATAATTGAACTTTTAAAAGAATAAGCTGACCAGACGGTAGGAAATACTTTAAAATAAACTTTCTTTCCCAAACTTTTCTCTGTTTTCGCTTGCTGTCTCACAAAAATAGCCTGTCTGCATAGCTCGAGCCTGTGGAGGTGCACGTTCCTCAAACCAAACAACTCCTGAATGAAACCAGGTTATTCCCTCTTATTCCAGAAGTCAACAGATTTCAGCTAAGAAAAAAACAGTGGAGCCGTTGAGTGCAGCCCCTGTCAGCTCCTGCCCCAGCCCTCTGCTCCCCTGCACATCCCAGCCTTCTCCTGAGCACCCAGGTCCATCCGTGCCCTCGCTCCTTTTGATGGCTCTGAGAGGACAATGCTTTCAGGTAAAGATGGCTCTGGTTTAAGTAAAAATATTGCTCTGAGCTGTTCTAAAAGTGGGAAATAAAAAAAGAAATAAGATATAGTTTATAAATTAATCCAGGGAATAGGAGAAACTGTTCTCAAGTTGCTTTTGTTTCTTAATGCAACTTTTATTGTTGTCACTAAAGGACGCGTGAGGGTCTCGTTTGCTTGTACACAGGAGAACTGAGCAGCCAGGAACAGATTTGTTGCTTGTTTTGTACCAGCTCTCCCAGCATGAACTCGGGTCTAGGCAGCCGCCTCGTGAGCCACGGGCTGGCTATCTGCTCGTGGGCACTCCGTCTCCTTCCTCCTCTTTGCAGGCAGCTGCAGCCCGTGCTGGAGCAGCGCCTTGCCAGCTCCATCCACTGGGTATCTCAGATTCCAGGCTGGTTCCCACACGCTGTTGTTTCAGGTGATAGCTTCGGCAGAGTGAGCACGTTTTCCAGTTTCAGTGAGATTTAACCTTACTGCTAAAGTTCTGGTAAGTGGTTCCTGAGTTTTGGGGTAAGTGCAGTTCTCCAGTTTCACTGGTGGTGAGGAGAAGTTTATGGGTTCATTGCAGACCATTAAATCCAGGTTTTTCAAGTTCTCCATTAGCACTTAAACTACCAGGTTGTTTTTCCTATCTCACCAGTTTCTTTCCAGTTTTAAAGAGGAATTGCTGCTTTTCATGTTCTCCATGATATGAATTTGCAAAGGCTTCTGTCACTGCAGAAGCACGCACCGAAGATTTTTCCTCACTTGTTTTGTTGCTTATGGTTTACATCTACTTGCTATTGACTCGCAGAGGAGTCAGCAAGGGGAAGACCTCTGACTCTGCTCTTACTCTGTGTCGTGACGGGGAAGCCTCCCAGCTTCAATCATCAATCATGCTGCACCAATAGCAGCCCAAAGAGTAAGCAAAGATAAATGAGTTGTCCAGGCTGAGCTTGTCTTGGCTTTACAAGGGGAATTACTGCTAGAAGTTCCCTCTGGGTGTCAGCCAGGTGTGACGGGAGGATGCTGTTACCCAGTGCTCGCTGTGGCTCCAGTGCAGAAACGGTCTGTTAGCATCAGCGCTGCTCCTGCTCCTCGCTGGCCACTGGCCATCCTAGCCTGCATCAAGATGAGTATTTTTTTCATGACAGTGTGTTTGGTGTACACCTGCCCAAGCTGTTTTCTGTTTTCTTGTCACTGTCAGCTTGGCAGTGCTGTCATTTTCTGAGTACATGGTGTGTAATTAATGAGAATGTCACTTCCAGGTTGTTTTCAAAGACAAGATTGAGAGTCTGAGAAATAATTTCAGTCAATGCCCTAGGATTTTTTTATTTATTTTTTTTTTAAATTAAGCAAACTATCATCTAGGCTGCCTGGTTTGGTGATATATCTGGAGAACAACCTCTGTGCTTATGTTTTTAAGGACAGCTGGACTTGACCTCTTAGTAAAGATACAGAACTTGGGTTCACATGCCATGCCTTGGGTGCACTGGACAGGGCTGGCCAGCTCTTCCCCGTATTGCAGTGGCTCTGGCAGTGCCAGCCTCCTCCCTGTGTACCATCAGGAGGATGGGCTCCTTGTGATGCTCTTGAGAGGCAGTGGTTGGTTGTGCTGTGGGTCAGATCCTGCCCTGCAGAGCTAGAGGGATAGCAGGACACCCTGAGACTTGGCCCAAAGTCCTCCCTGGTACTCCCGGCTGCCCCTTGGGGCTGGGTAGAGCTGTTGGCACAATATTTTATTATACCTGTTACTTCTTCCACAGGAGTAATAAGTCTACTTTATGGGAGACCCTGAGTGACTCTATAAGTAGCACAGAGATTGGTTTTAGCCACCTTTGCTCCCCAGGACATTGCTGTCCCAAACGCTGGATCAGAGTGCCCAGGCTCCAGTGGTGCACAGTGTGCATCCTAAGAACTGGCCTCGGTGCTCATTATGGGATACTCTCTGCTCTTCTCCACCTGAGCAAATATTCCCAAGTGTCTCCACTGAGCCTTGTATTGCTGTATGCTTTAATTTTACTTTACTTGCAAAAGGGAAAGACTCTCAGGCAGCAAACACTTTCCTTTGCTTCCTTTTTACCTCAGCTGTCAAAAGCGATATTAGCCTCTTTCTCTACCCTGCTCATTCCCCCACACTCTATGGCACCGCTACCTTGCTGTAGGGATCCCCACAGAGCTCACATCTTACGGGCTGGCAAAGGGGATGGGTGGCTTTTCTTCACAATGAAGTCATGGTCCGTGCTTCTAGGCAGCCACTGTCATGAGGGAACACGGACCCGTGTGCTGGGTGGGTTTATATTTTGAATTTTGGTTGGTTTCTTTTTTTGAGAGGGTGAATATTTGAAAACAATGAAGTTGCTGCTTGCTTCAGTGGATTTAAATGTTTTCTTCCCACTAAACTGCAGGTGCCTCTTGGGTGGGTGAGATGCGCGCCGGGCTAAGCGTGTGCATGTGTAGGTGTCTCCTGTGATATACGGAGCTTTGGTGCTGCAGCTGCCATTAGTGTTAATGGCCTAAACCCCTTCACATCAAGCTGAGAATATACTCCCACTAATTGTGTCCCAGCTGTCCCCTGGGACCTTTGTGCGAACGATGCATCCGAGGAGAGGTGCTTTCAGTGATACGACACCTCGGGATAAATAAATAAAGGGCTAAAGTTAGAGGCTGGTTCAAGGAAGGCTGATTCAGTGCCAACATTATAACACTGGGAAATCAGATAGCAGCGATGCCAACCTTTATCCTCCTGGTCCTGGCCTAGACCACCGCTGCACGGTACCATCTTCTGAGCCATACATCACCCCTCAGCCTCACCTTGATGATGTATGATGCCCATAGATCCTTATAGCGGGAGTGCACTCTGATGTATTGCGCCAATACATCACGGACAGGGTTCACCCAGGTGATGTATTAGTGCCCTGAGAATGTATTACTCAAGCGCTGGTATTGTTCAGGGATAAAGCCAAGCCAAGGAGTGGATTCAATTTAATTACAGTGCAAATGATAGCCCGGCGCCAGAAGCACTTTGGTGTTGAGATGCTGGCACCCTGTGGAAATACGAGCTGTGGCTCTGGTGCCGTTGAGTCACATCACAGTGTACCAGGAGAAGAGGTGCCATATTTTAAAGGAATGGTCATTTTTCAGAGAAATATAGGAGGACCATTCTGAGAACTCCATAGAGAACAATAGGGCAGCGTGCAGGAAGCTCCTGAGCCCACAGCGCTGGTATGTGGTGGCACACACAGGTCCCTTCTGCCACCTGGAGATGTGACCTCTCAGAGTGGCACTGAGAGTGTGGCTCAACATTCCGACAAGTGTGAAGCAAGGGGATTTTTTGGGTCACCCGTGACACTGAAAATTCCTGGACCCCTTTGAGCAGCATTGAGTAAACACCAACAAAATGCTGTATTCCCCAGCAAGGAGATGGGCTTTGAACACAACTTCAAGTGCACTTATTTTTGTTGTTATTGGTGGGGGGTTTTGTTAACAGATTTGAAGAGATGATTCTGTAGTTTTTTTGGTCTTGCTTATGTAGGTGTCATCAAAAACTTAAGGAGAAAATACTTAGACCATTAGACACCCTGGACTATCATAGGTGGGAAACTGGTAAGCGATATAGTCCAATGAAGAGCAGCTTTGTGAACTCCAGAGATGAGAAAGTAATTCCTGTGACAATCTACATGGGATGCTTGTCTCTGGTTAACTCCCCCTTCCTCTTTGCTTCTCTTTTTCACATCTCTGCTGCTCAGTATTGAAACAGAAATGTAGATCAGCTTTACTTCAACTTTCCTTCCAAATAAGCCCCTGTAAAGTTGTCTCATTGTGAGGGATTTTTTTTTTTTTTAATAAGGAAAAGATTTGCATGTATGTTATCTGGTTGTCAAAGGACGGCATGCCTTAAACCAGCTTCTTTTTGTAACATCCTTGTTTGTAATAGGAAGTCCTCTGGGAACGCACAGACGCCTGAGAATGAAGGTGAAATTTCAGAATTGATCGGTTGAGCACATCCCATCTATTATGTTCTTCTGAAAGCTCAAAATATGTTATTTTAACTGCAGCAAGATATGAAAATGTCTTCTTTATTGATATTTCCACTAAAGTCAAGAAGATCTCTGTGTTGTCAGGATTTGACCCAATCTTTTTTGGAAGAGTTTCTGATCATTGACTAGCAGAGATATTTGATTATTCTTTTCAAGAAATACAGGTGGCAGCAATATTTGGCTCATGTTCTGTGTTTTATTTCTATAAACCCAGGCATTTTCCATGCAAGGTAAATACAAGTGTGCAGATGAGAAATTTTCAGCATAAATAGATAAAGTGACTTGTGCAAGGTCATGTAGCAAGCGGGCGGCAGAGCTTGGATGAGAAGCTGGTGGATCTGACTCACTCCTCCTTTGACATCCTTGTCATTATTTCACTTCTATTATTATCTTGACTTATTTGCTCCATTGTTTCAAATCAGATCTGCTCCTACCTTCCTATTGCTCATGGCTCTAAGGCTGTCATTTTTTGTCATCCTATAATGGAGAGGAAGATGTGCTTTTTTTTCCTCCCTTTTTTTTTTTTGCCATCACTTTCCTTGTTGATAACTCAGAAATGCTGATTATTCTTTTTTTTTTGGGTGCAGAATGAGGCAGGTTCAGCCTGATAGACAGGACCAATGGATGGTCCTGAGAAATGGCTTATTTGCACAGCACTACAAAGGTCCCTCTCCTGCTCTTTGGCTATCCAACCTGGCACAGCCAAACAGCAAGGAAAACAACTAAATGCTCTTCTGTTTGGGTACTGCTTAAAATGCAGAAGAGATGTGGCGTGGCATGGGACAGATCCTAGGCATACTGTCTTTGGAGAGAAGTATGCAGTGTTCTTCAGTATGTTCCTTCAGGGTGTCCTCCTCCATATTCCAGGAAACCCGTTGTTTAGTCCATGCAGGACCCTAGAAGCTGTTTCTCCCTTCTGTGCTGCTGGGTTGCCTCCTCCTGTGACTGATTCATCACCATGGTACCCCTCAGAGGAGTCTGTGGTTCACAGTGATCCTTATCGTCTTGCGATAACTGTTGTAAAAGTTTCTATAAATAGAATTTCCTTCTGCCCAAGTCTTCTTGCTAGCTCAGCTGTTTTATTTTTAACAGAAAAGCATGTTGATGCTAAGCAGAAATATTTTTTTTTTAAATCTCTCTATTAAACATGAAAAGATGCTGTGTCTGAGTAAAAAGGAAAGGTGCCCCTTAGATATTTTTAAAACTTCCAAAAATAGTCCCAAGTCTGTGACAAAGCTTACTGAGCAAGAATAGTTGTGGACAGCAATTCTACAATGGAAAGGATCATGTCTCCTCATGCTTTTGGCTGGGATCTGCAAGAAAGGAGACTGGTTGAACAAAGACCTCTAAAAAGGAATTAACTGAGGGCTGCTCTTTAGAAGATTCGACAGCAGAGCTGCCCAAATAGCATTGCTGGTGATCTCATCTGTGTTTTCCCTCCTGGGCTTGTGACTGCCCTTGAGGTTGGGAGCCCATTTCTTGAATTGAGTCTTTGCTGGAGACCTGCAGCCCCACTGCGAGAGCCACTGCTGTGCAGCAATGGGGTAATGAGAAAAGGCAGCGAGTTCTCCGTCTGGCATTTTTCAGCATAAAGAGACAGGGAAGGGGATTGTTAATTTTGCCTTGTATGCACAACTGATATTGGACTTGGAAAAAAAGAGGAAAACTTGCTTATTGTTTCTGTTGCTGCACCCCTGCACCCTCTGGGTCAGAGCACAACCATATATGCAGTTGATTCAGCCTCCAGCACAATCGAGGGNAGTGGGTCTCTCCAAGGAGGTATGTTTTACAAGGTTTCCAACACTTTTTCTTCTCCTCCCAGAGTGGGGGCTTTTGTCTCCTTAATCATGGCAAACGCCAAGCCAAGTGTTTGTGTGTTCACGCCCAGCGAGAGGGGAAATGTCTCTGGAGAACTTCTGAAAATTATAAAAGATAAACTGATTATTATTAAAATTGCAAAGTAGTCAACTGGTGAGTGCTCAACAGCTTATATGGCGAAGAAAAGACAGCATTATAAAACGGAGGGAGATCTTCCATTGTTTGCAGTTAGAAAAAAATACTAACTTGTTTCGATCCCGAAGTGACTGATCAGCTGTGCTAAACCAGCTGGCGCCTGTGCTCAAGTCTGGTCCCTACGGCAGGTGAATTTCTGCCCAACAAATATGGGTTTTATCAAAGGGACGTAGCCCATTTTGCTCTCCTCTGTGGCACAGCCCAAGAGGTTGGTTTCTCTTGGACTTTATCGGTTCTCTATCCAGAAAAGGGCCTGGGCAGTAGATTAAGCTTTGAGTTTCGGTTCCTATTTCTCCTGTAAATATCCTGCATGCCCTCAGGAAGATTGATTTGTTGCTTTCAGCCTTGATTCCTCACCTGTAATACTGGGGAAAATACTTCTTTTCTGCCCCACTTTTTATATGGGCATCTCTTTCATGATGGATGCTCTTCCTATCTGTTTGGTACCGTGCTTGGAGCAGTGAGGTCTCATTCTTTCCTTGGCTCTCTTAGAGAGCAGTCTGTATTGCAGCAATCCTGGTAACTATCATTAAAATAAAATTCCTGGAGACAGAAATAACCTGCCCGAGATGGTGGTGCTTTAGACAGAATTTGAATGTAGAGCTGGCCTGGGTTTGGTGGCTGTCCTCTGCCCGTAGCTGTCGACACGCACCACTGACTGTCAGGATGAATGATGGATTAACAAACATGTAATGATGTAGTCCCTTTCCAGGAACAAGCAATACAGCCTGAGTGACATGCATCCCAGATATGCAGAGATGAGGGATGTGTGACATTGTCTCACTCGGTAGCATAGGATCTGGCAACTGGAGAAAGCAATGTTTTTTCACCTATTACAATGTGCATATATATATATATGCAGACCCTAGAAACTACACATTGGAGACAGCAGGTTCTGATTTAATTTGGTTCATTTGTTGGTTTTTTTTGTGTTTTTTTTTTTTT
>VZRU01007643.1:114380-202739 GCA_013398155.1 Pedionomus torquatus
TGTTGGCTTTTTTTTTTTTCCAGACGATGTTAGTGCTGAACAGGCTGGGTTCACTGGACTCCACACGGTACTTTTGTTTATGGATGAAGCCATGCAGATGGGGATCAAAGGTTGTGTACAGCTGCTGTAGAGCACACTGGGGCTGAGAGAGGTCGGGCACTAGAGATTAATTTCTTGGCTGGTTAGAGCCAAGGTTTAATAGCAGGCTTGGAAAGGACAGTGATTGAGTTTACAGCTAGCAGAACCTCTAGTTCGGGTCAAGTAAAAGGAAGGAGCTAAGGGGCTCTGTGTGGTGGTTGCAGAAGAAAATCTAATGGCTTAACAATATGTGGCCTCAACAAGACGTATTACCGGTGCTGGCACCAGTGAGCTCCGTGCTGGGACGGGGGGAGCGGGAGGAGATGCGTCCCTCGCCTCGGGCACATCACCTCCAGCAACTGAAGTGCTTCTGGGGCTCAGCAAATGCTCGCAGCCAGGCAGAGCAAACGCACGCAGGAAGCCTCGTTAATTCTGAAAGCGAGGAAGAGAAAAAGGAAAACATCGGTGTTTTTTAAATAGGGAAAAGGGTGGATTTGAGGTGCAGTGGGGGGATGTGCTTTCTTCTTAGTTTTTTGAATTACATACTTCAGCAAACCCATATCAAATTTCTCATGATCAGGGCTAGATGACCTGTTTTGGCTAAATTGAGAACTTATTTTGACGCTGAGATTCCACTGTACTCTGACTGTAACTGGACTCCATCTTCTCGTGCTCTTATTCCATTACCCTTCAGTTGCTAAGTTTTCTTTTTTTTTTCCTTTTTTTTTTTTTTTTTTTACAGTTTTGTCCTCTATTTATGTAATCTGTTTAATTGTATCCAGCTCCTGTGACTTCCCCCTCCCTGTTTTTAGATTATTTTTCTTGTTTTAGAGCATGCATAACAAAAATCTGGCCAAGAGAATTTGCTTTGAGCTTTCATGCTTCATTCTGAATGAAGTTCTATGTTGTTATAAATAAGTAGCATTTGAAGGTAAATAGTTTTGCAAATAATTTCAGATTGTTGTCCTTTTAGTGGAGGAAACCTAACTGTGTGCAGGAGAGACTTAGTGAAGGTGATGCCTGCCAGCTTGATGCTATGGACTTCAGACCAAAAGCTGGAGGAAGAAAATTTGTCTTTGGTGATTTGTCCTGGAGTTCCCAGGGAACAGGATAATTGGGATAATATCATCGGCAGGACATGACCACGGTACCTGCAGTACTATCAGAGTATGTATATCTCAGCTATGCAGAAAGCATCAGTTTGGCCCCATGATAGAAATTCCTCAATCTGTGGCTCTGAGTCAAGTGTTTGTTTGATTTCCTTTTAAAAGACATTCCCAACAGGTCCTGGCTTAAATTCTCTTGTTCTCTTTCTCAGAAGCCTCCCAGATTGTATGAACTTTTGCTTCTTTTTCTTCCCCCGCCCCGTGTGCTTTTGTCTCAGGAAAGTAACAGAAGCTGCACCAAATGTGAACTGAGAGACATGGATTTGCTGATTAGGCACAGATGGGATTCCTCTCCCAAAGTGCTCTTACATTGTCTCCATCCATTAAACTTGCTCCGAAAGCTATTGACACGAGTCTGCAGGCTCTCCTGTTAAGAGTTACTCTACTCTTCTTAGAAGTAAATGCTTGTTGGGTTGTAATGAATGACCCGATCATGTAGTGATTAAGATCCTCATCAAATCTTTGGACTTCCACTTCGCATCAGTCGCAGAGAGGTCTTTCTTGTCTCAGGTACCTGCCAAGATGAATCCATAGTGACTTGCACATCTTTTAAGATGCTTTTTTAAAGGTTTCTGCTTTTGCCATCATGTAAAGTGAGAAAACCACAATTGTTTGATTTTATTTTAAAAATATGGGGTTTTAATTTAAAAATGTGGGTTGTTTTCTTGTTCTGTTCAAATTAGCAAGATAGAAGCAGCTTGGGTGCTTGTTTGGTGGCCGTAAATATAATGCTCAGTTTTGTCTTTCATGGAAAGAAATCCTGAAGAGGACTTTTAATCAAAGTTTGAATAGGTCTCTAGATCTGAGCTTGAACTGTAGCAGTGGAAGGGTCAGATTATCCTGGGTTTCTCCACTGCAGACCGTGTTCCTCCTCTGGAGCATCCTGCAGCAGCTGCTATCGAAGGCAGCAAAGCGGAGTCAGTAGAACCAGGTCTGCTCCATGTAAGGTCTGATTTTGGTGGGCTTTGATACGACATTTCATCTCTAATATATTTTTTTTCTCTTCCTCTAGAAACTGTATGTTTCAGCTGGGTTTCTCTGACAGAGACGCCAACACGCCTTTTCACCAGAAGTGTGTGAAATGCCCAAGTTCATAGGGACTGAAGGAAAACTGTTTTTTCAGAGACAAACAGGTATGCAATTTCCCTGCTTTGATCCTGGAAGGCTGCTCTAAGGTCTCCCCTGCTCTAAGGTCTCCCCAGACATAGCTGGCTCTCAAGGCCATGTGGGTCGTCCTGGATGTCCTCCATGGGGACGTCTTCTTGTATCACTCACTTTCATGAGCGGGACTCAAAGGTTGGGATTTAGCCCCTCTGCCAAAGTTTTTGGCCACATGAGCAGATGCATTAAGGTGCTTTCCTGTAAATTCTCCTCTAATTGATCCAAGTGCTGTGGCCATCAAGCAGAAATCCAGTTGGTAAACTCTGCAGCTCGTGGACAACTTTTCTTGCCAACCATGCATTATGAAGGGCTAATTGTAAAAGTGGTGCACCTGCTGGCTCCCTTGGTGGCTGGAACCAACAGGAAAAAAAAATAGTAATTTATTAATGATTGAGTCACAAATAGTAATGAAAACAATAGGAGCATCTGAAGGAAGCGCTGCCGGGGGCAGAGGTGCAGGTGCTCCGTGCCCTGAACAGGCTTGTCGGCATTTTTATAAAGCTACTTTACAGCCCTTATCAATTTCCTACTGCTTTCTGTGTACCCCCTGCCCCTTTGCAAATGTTTTGCCTGCACAACAGGCTCAGCATTTCTTGTTGTAGGTGATAAAATAGCTGTCACCCTGTGGAGGGAGAAAAGAGGCAAAAAAATAAAAATGTTAGGTCCAAAGAAACAAAGCGGAGGAATGCATTTCAGAGCAAACAAACGAGCGCTAATGGAGCCGCTGAGTCGGCACGGGGAGAGCGATGGTGTGGTCTTAGCTGAGGAAGGCTAAAAGATTGGGGGCAACAAATGCTGGAGGGCAAGAGAAACTCATTCCTTAGGCTGAGGCGGGACTTTGTGCATGGCCTTGGATTTCAAAGGCGACTGGCAGGGGCACACACCTCAGCCAACACCATCCACAAGGAGTTTGGGATCTAGTGTATGTCTCTGAAAATCTCAGCCATAATTTAAATAACTACATTACATTGGCAAGCTCAGAACTTTTTCTTAAAGAGAGCAGTGCTGATTTTGGCAACTTCCTTGTACCATTTGGGTGCTTAGGTAGCCATGAGATATGATCATACCATCTTTCAAAATACATTGGCTCTTGGGATACTTGGATAAATCAACTGATATGCATAAATGAATGCAAATCTTTGAGAAAAAAAGTATGATGAACTGAGGAACTAATGTTCTTGCAGCTGACTCTCCCCACCACCACAGCAACACAGTGCCTGTGAGATGTGGCAACTGATCCCAAGTCGCAGAAGGACCGAAAAGACAACCAAGTCATGGCAGGTTCTCGTCATGCCCAGGAACAAGGTCAGACATAATGTGATGTGTGTGTGTACCTTAATGTCTGCCTTTCCCCTGTTTTCACCATCACACATGGCTGTAACACCTTCCTTTCCCCTGATAGAAAGTGTTCACACAGACATCAGCTCAATCCGCTTCATTCTGTGAGTGGTGGGCAGTGTCTGCAGCATTCATCAGGGCTACATCCATTAGTATTCCCACTTAATTCAGCCTGACATGAAGGAAAGGTGCACTAAGTGGAAAATTCTTGCCCTGTCATGGGTTAAGTGCTCATTCGAGGGCATTCCCCATGGTTTAGGGGGGATTTTGAAAGTTCTTAAACTGTTTGAACTTGCTGGTGTGTCTGAGCCAATAAATTATTACCTGAAGTCTGCAGGTCTAAAAATTATCAGTTCTCAAAATGTTGCAGGTGTAGGCATCTCAGAAGAAAGGAGTCAAACTGAAAAGTCAGCCTGGGTCTGTACCAAGCCTGTCCAGGTCCCACATCCTGCATTTTCTTCCAAGGTTTAGTGAGGGAGCAAACACCCCACAGTCATCCTGGAGCAGCTGCAACTGCCTGACCCGTAAGCATGATGTGCCAACGCTTTCTAACATTTCACTGTGTTCCATGTTCAAAGGAGCAAAAGAGATGCTGTATCTTTAACTTGGTTTTCATGGAAAGAGGGGGTAAAAAAAACACCTAATACCCATAAGAGAGAAAACAACGTGTCTCCCCATCAATGGGCCAGATGCAGTTCTCCCTAGAGCAGAGCTGCTCTGCCTGCCAAGCGTTGCCTTGACACTTGGAGAATCAAGTCAAAGAACCCAGAGGACTGTAGTGCTCTGCCTCAAGTGGGAATTTGCTTTGCCTCCTTTTTTCTGTTATTATCCTTGTTACTGTTGCATTGCTCAGCACCGAGTACTTCCTTCAAGTACTAGAAGAAATGCTCTTCTTTTTCCTTTTTTACTTCTCTTCCCTCTTTCTTCCCTCTTTGCCTCCTTCCCTCTTCCTCCCCCAAAATAACCCTCAGACAAATGCCAGCATTTTATAAGACAGACTTGGAAGCACGGAGTTATTTGCCTTAAGGACAGAGCTTCACCTTGTAATTTTATTTATTTATTTTCCTTAGGAACTAGGAATCTTTTCCTGTAAAGATAGCTGAAATCCTCATGAACTAGCAGGACTTTGGGAGGTGTGTATTTGGAGAACCTTTGCTGAGGACAAAGAGTTGGCAACGCTAATAATTATTGCCCCGTGATTTGAGGGGGGACCTGCCTGAAGAGTGGCAGTGTTAACACGACTATGATGACATGCAGCATGATACATGAGGAGAGGTGAAGGCAAAGCTCATATATCCCCGTAACATTGAATCTCTAATAACTTACAAACAGACACCATTTGCTGTCTTCAAAATTAACCTCTTGTCTCCCCCAGCCTGTGGAGTGGGTGCATAGATATAGGATTTTAAGCTTCTCTATTGAAAAATGTCCCTGCAAAGCTGTCCATCAGAACTCCTGCTGCTTTCCAGAGAGTGTTATTAATAAAGATCTCCATAGCAGAAATAGGAGCCTTTTAGAGCGCAGATAAGGTATTTTCCCTGTTAACCAGCTGGGCTGTTTGGCTGCGGACAAACGCAGTGATGAATAACGGGTCAAGGATGGAGCAGGCTGATTTCTCTCCAAGCTTGACCTTGTCTCTGGTCCGACAGCTGAAATGACAGATGCATTAAAAAGTTATTTATTTAGGGGAGCCGCAGTACATCGTACCCTTTGCAAGGTAGCACCTAGTTTTGCAAGAGTGTTGCTCCGCTGCGAAAGCAAACAGACAATCCTGGGTGTCTGTCAGTCACCAGAAGATGCACTGTGACTTGAAAGGCAAAAAAAGAAGTCAGGTCCATGTCCATGCACAGCGACTGGCTGCTCCCAAGCAAATAACCTGCATATCTGCAAATCACTTGCCTGTGGAACAGCATTAACTAAGTATGAAAATGCACCTGAAGGTTTCTGGGCTGTTAAAGGCCCAATGTTCTGGATAAAATGCAGCACTGAGGATTAAATGACTTCTACTGTTCAGCTTCTTAAGGCATCGGTGCACACCGGAAACTTTCTTTTTTGTGACTTTGGGATTCTTCGTAACTTGTTGCACTGTAGCTCACTTCAGCCTTCGCTGTAGCAGGAGCTCAAGGAACAGTTTTACTTCTCACCTACGTGTTGTGGGACACATGGGTGGAGGGGCAGCCAGGCTGCATCTCATGAGCAGTCACACTTTTTTTTTGGGAAATCAATTATTGCTGATCGGTGAGAGACCTCAGCCTAAACCTACAGAAAAACACATGCATAACCCCTCATGGTTCTGCATTTGTCCACCTAACCTTTTTGATGCATGTAGGAAATCTGGTTTTGCTTTCTTTTTTTTTTTTTATTTTCCCTTTCCAAACCATACCTTTATTTAGACGAGTAACCTTGCCTGTATACACATCTGCTGGTGTGTGGCCAAGTGGGGATGTTACGCCCCTCCTGACAAGAGCTATGGTACGGATTAACTTGTGGAGCAAGGTTTATGAAAGAGGCCAAGTGCGTGATTCTGCATCCTCTGGGAGAGCTGAGATTAGGGAGCGCCATAGGAAAATCGAAGAGCTGTCGCTGAGAAACACTGTGAGTCTGTCGACCTCAACAGAATTACAGCAATTGATACCAGCTCTGAATATACCCCTTCTTTCTTTCTTTGCCATCTCCCCTCCTCCCCCCTCTCCTCCAAATAAAATCCCCTTGAAACAACAGCAGCAGAAATTGTAAAATACATGCAAAAGCCCATTTTGCCTGTTGGGACTGTTGGAAGGAGCCGGTTGTTGGTGTGCACCCAACACCCCTCAACTTCTGTGCCGGGCTGCAGCTGTATTTGAGTGACTTGGTGAATTCTTTCTAGGGCTGTCCAATGCAATTCCATGTGCGCATTAGATTTGCAGCATCTTTACAGTATTTCATGTGTCTGTTCCTTCCTGGAATGTAGTGGCTGGGTCTAGTATGTGGGTGAAGCTTGCCTGAAGGCAGCATCTGCAAGGTTTTTCCAGCAGAGAAAATGAATGACCCGGTACAATGAATGATATTGTGTAATATCAAAGAAAAAGAGTATCAGCTGGGCACTTCATATCCAGTATTGATTGCAAGTACACGCGTTAATTTACGAGATACAGGAAATTCCAGCCAAGGTTAGAAAGGCTTGACGACACTGCTCCCTAATGTAGCTGCGACTCCTATTGCCTTCAGAGAGGTTTGAATCAGGTTGCAAATTGCCCAGATTCAAACCTGAGCTACTCGGCTATGGAAGTGTGTTGTCCTAGACCCTTCTTCTTCTCCTGACGTGATAGGAGTGTGCTGAACAGTGGAAAAATTGCTCAGAACAGGCACCATCAGTATTTCTTCACTTAACACAAGTGGCTTAAGGTGTCAAGGGCTCACTTGCTCCTCAGCAAGGGAAAAACAGAGATGTGCTGTTCCTGTTTTGCTTCTGTTCAAAGGTTTGATCTTTACAGTGTTGGGTGTTTTGGGGTAACACAGAGTGCTCAACAGACCCGGGCAATGCTCTCAACTCAGCCCAACAAAGAATGGAGTCGGAGCATAAGAGGGGGGAGAGAAGGCATGTTTTCCACAATGGCCTGTTTAAAACATTACAAGCAACCTCTCTTCCATCATGAGTCCTGCTTTAAAACCTTTTTATGCCCTGGGGCATAAAAATAAACTCCTAACAACTTCCAGTGGGACCACTATTCCATCAATGTTCCCATCAAATGTTGACTCCATGATTAATATTCACCCTCTTCCTTCGTTAATCATCAGTCTTCATTCATTTTTTTTTTCTGTAACTTCCCGCTGACAGGGGTAGTGTTTGTAGAGCAGCTGGTAGGGAAAACCAGAAGAGCTGAACTGCTGTACACAAGCTGTGAAGGGAAAAAGCCACCTCGGAGCACTGTGTCAGCTCAAAATCATTCCTCAAGATGCAATTTTTTTTCCCCCAGTCCTAGAAGCAAAGGGGCTGAATTTCCAATTGTCTTTGTGAGATGGGACCTCACAACACCCTGTGACTGTTATTGTACTGTTTTACCTTGAGCGTCATAGCACCTGGTAATTTAGAGCAGGCGCTACAGTAATGAGGAACAAACGGTCAGAATTTGGCTTTAATCAAATTAAATCTCTACGTGATCCTAAATTAGAGTTTTGCAATTAACACTGGAACTATCATTTTTGATTTGGAAGTCCACTCCCAGCTTTGCCACCAGTTTCCTGAATGACCTTGCACATGAGTCTGACCTCTTCCTCACTGCTCAACCTAGAAATTGAGAATAGTTCTTGCTTTTTCCCTTGTTCTGTCTCTCTGAGCAGTTGAGATTGTCCATCCCGTGGAGACGGGACTCCCTGACTGTTGTCCAAGACATTGCATAAACATATGGGTTCAGTAAGCACCAGGGTAGACATCCGCTCCTAAAATATATGTTGGACGTTAATCTACTTTCTAGAAAGCATTATGTTAATTTCTGCGATCCCTCTCAACTCTGGTAACTTCATAAAGAGACCTGGAGGCTGCATTCCCCAGGCTTTATCTCTTGTAAGCACTTTGTAACGTGCTTTGATTTGTTTGATAGAAATGCTGAATAAGCTGCCTTACCGTTGTGATCACGGTAATCTAAGCAACGAAGAAGCATCAAAAAGATAAATATTTGAGTTATGAAATCTCGAGCTTGGTTTGGTCTTCTCAGACACATCAGAAGTTCTGTATGAATCAACATTTAGGACAGTGAATTGGACATTAAGTCAACAAAGTCAAAATTCACAGGACAGTCTTGCTGGTGAGAGGAAGATTTGTGCGTTATGCCTTTTTTTTCCCAGCGAGCTGATGGTGCACGTGCAAACATCTCCCCCAGCGCAGGTTTGCAGGATGAACGACTAATGGCCATCGCACATCAGCGGGATGGTGACAGCTGACAAGCCTTTCCCAAGAGTCTATCTTCTGCTTCTCCAAGGGAGAAGGGCCTTCTTTAATCTCAGCTTTTCTTTATCATTTCCTTTCAGGGATGTTTTTATTGTGCTGGTGTTTTCTGCCTCTTTGCCATATACAGCACACTTCTCAGGAGGTATGACGCACAGGCTCAGGAGCTGTGCTGGAGGACCCTGCCTTATTAGAGCATGTTTCCCTTCTACTTCAGGCAACCGTGGATAGCCCTCGGTTTGAGTAATAAATTTATTCGACATCCACACTATAAAAAAAAAAAAAGAAATAAGCTTGCATTGTGCTGCAGTATTCATTGACTGGCAGTAACAGCAATTGTCTGTGTACTTCCATATATAGCAGCATCTAATGTCACTTTTCTGGGGGAAAAAAAACAATAAAACCCACACAAGTGTTACTGTTCCCTTGTAGAAAACAATATTGCCTTGATTGCCGAGCTTGTACGTGTTTGCTTGTCTTCCGCTAAAATTTTCAGGCTAAATCTTTATCATGAAAGATAAAGATGACGAGAAATAAAAAGTTGCTCAGTTTAAATTGCATCTTTTGCAACATGGATAAAGAAATGATTGAACGTGGCAGAGGCCTGGTGGTATCTGAGAGAGCGTGATAGATCCAAGAAAGGTCAATAAATAGATGGTGCTATGAGAGACTCACAGTGCAGGGCTGAATACGCGCCCACTGCAACTTCTGCTGCTCTGGTCAAACCGAAACAAGATTTGCTGTGGAAATAATGGAAAAATGCAGATCCTAAGAAATGTTGCATTTAAAGCATTTTAAATTAGAAAAAAACAAGTTGCATTAAAAATGTTTGCATATCTATTAGCCAAAATTGTGCTGCATCTCCATTAATATTTTTTCCCTCACTCTTCTAGGGAGAATTCTGCAAAACAGAAGTCGCGACCGCAAATGTTGAAAAGCTTTCTCTCTTTGTGTTCCCAACATTTCCCCTTACAACTTAAATAATGTGCAGATATTACTTAATTTTTATCTTCCCTTTATTTTCCAATTTGTTGTTTCACCAATATCTTTTCAAAACTTCCTCTGTATTTCGAAACCTCATTTGCCATTAAGAGAAATGGAGCATTAAAAAAAAATTGCAACATTTGGGTATCATTCCTTGGGGGGGGTGGCGGGGAAAAGGGCAATAGCCAGGATGTTATTACAGCTTCCACTTCATTATATTTGATGAAGTGAAAGAAAACATAAGAACCACATTCAGCATTCAATTAAAAAAAAAAGAAATTTAAAATCTGGTGGCAGAAACTTTACATTATTAATTGAAAGCATTGCACAGGAGTCGTACTGGGTTTGGATGTTTCATTTATGAAAATAGGGGGGTTGCATCTTGTGTGCTTTTTATTCCTCCTTTTTAACCAATTCCAGCTTAAATCATAGATAAATTGTAAATGTCAGCACCAGCAGAACCTTTCTCTAAAAGCCTTTGCTTTTTTGATGGTTTTGTGTCTTGCAGATTCCTGGTTTCAAATCTAAAACAATTTACCTGATATCAGAGTGAGACTAGTCTTTCACTGGATTTTATTTACTGATTGAAGAGATGGAGTAAAAGGATATACTGTTGCTGTAATCGCATGCACAGGCTGATTACACACCAGCTCAGTATCTAATTTATATACTCCTTTCTTATTAAATTAGTGTGAACCACTGCAGAAGCCTGTGAGGAATGTGCAAGGGGCTACATGTGAGTATTCTCATTTTTTACACAAACTTGGACCCGTATTTTGCAAGTGTTTTCCAAAATATAGATTATTAAGGAGGCGAAGGTTGCAATGCAGATCAGCAAACCTCTAACATTAATTTATGAGATAAGACAGGTTCATCCCACTCTTTCACAAGAAGAAGAAAAAATCACTAGGAAATTTGGACAATCCAGCATCAGTGTCCTCAGTACCAACTGAGCGGTGCTTTTTAGTCTTTAAGTGATGTTTTGTGTTAGAACCATCTTTTCTTTGCATCCCGACAATTGCAAGCTGCCTGGGCATTAGCTTCCTAAACCTGCATCCTTCTTCATCCAGGGAAGTCACTCCTGCCCACTGTACCCTTTTCCTTTCTCTCATCTTTGCCTCAGTTTCCCACATAGGAAACTATTAGGGCTCCATCTCTGCTATGCAAAGTGATTAAGGCTTAAATGAGGAGAGGTTTCAAGATGTTGATGTACCCTCATTATAGCAACGACCCACCTTTTGTCCTAAAGGAATAATGCAGTGTCATTTTAAATGGTTTCAGCTCTTTCCTCTTTCAGAGATCCTTATCACGTTTTTGCCTTCAGAAAAGGCTTGGAACAACAGGAGGTAGATAACTCCAGTTACTTGTGTGAGGGATCCAATAATATATAAAGTAGCACATTATCCCTTTAATTACTACAACTGTAGATCACATTTCATATTATTTTTTGGACAAGAAATAACAGTGGGAGCCTAGAGGGAAATTTTATTTGATTGCCCTCCTCCATTACCCCAAAGATTGCTTGCTATAGCATTAATCATGTGAGTAGGAAAGGTCTCCAAAGTACAGTTTTCCAGCTCACTCGATACGTGACTGCAGCCCCTGCTGCTAAAACAAACCAAACACCAGCCATTATTTGCCATGCAATGGGAAGAGCTGCCATCAGCTGAAGAGGATGGTTAAACTCTGTCACACACAAACGTCTGGACCTTGGAGACTGGCCTCGGATGGGCCTATTCGCTGGTCCTTTCTTGGAAAAGAAGAGCTGAAAGTGGAGCACAGGCATAACACCTTCTGCCACGCGTGGTGGGATGGCTGCTTGGCTGACAGGGGTTGGTGATCCCCAGCACACCAGGGGTTCCCGAGGAAGTGAGGCACTGGCTACATGGTTAGAATGGAGGAAACGTGTTCAAGTGAGCAAAGATGATGAAGGAATTAGTAATGATTTCAGTTGGGTGTTTATCTTTTGAGCACTGGGCCATTCCCCACTAGACTACTTAAGGAGGAAAACAAAATTACCCTGTAAATACTTCCCTATCACCCAGAACTGTGAATACAGAAAACAACCCATCAATGCTCATCAGCAAGGGCAAGACCTTTATGTCAATGTTCATTTGCAGAACAAATGTGCTGCAGTGTCCTCCCTGGGCTTGTAAATATCCCCATTGTGCTCCTGCAGGAAGGGCTGTTGCCCAAGGAGGCTGAGCAGCTTTAATGGGAAACCTGGGTTCCTGTAAATAGAGCCCACCTGTTCCTTCCTCCTCACCAACCACACTTCAGAACAATCCAAATGCTGCCCACGTACCACCACGGGAGAGGCAGTGATGTTGGTCCCTTGGCTCTTTTTGTGGTGTTCCTTTTCTCTATCTGAGGTAGCAGGAAGAGAGGACTCACCACCGCCACTGATGTGCATCACGCCTGTGCTTTCTGTAGAAGGACCGGGGACGTAGAGAAGCCAAAGGGCAGCAAATCCACTCTATCTCACCCTCTCCAACTGCAGGCCCTGAGCACATCAGCAGTTCCTGTGAGCACACCGAGAGATGACCACGTGTGTGCTGCTGCTCGGTGGAACTGGCTTTCCAAAGGAAGAGGTACCCCTCAGCAAATGCCACCCAGCTTGGGGTTGGCACACACCACTTGCAGTCTTTGTGGCCGACCTGTGGTTCCCCTCCGTTTCTCTGCGGGTAGACCATAAGGTACTTAGTTTATTTTCCTGCTAAGCTGCTGTAACCCAGGTTGCTGTGGGACTGTGAAGCTCTCGCATTTATCAGCGTTAAATAAGAAGCAATAAGCTCTTGGCTGCACCGCGAAGAGCTTTCCTTTCCTGGGTAGTAAATCTGCAGTAACTCTCTCTTACAGTTTTATTGAGGGTTATCAAGTGTTTATTCAAAAGGCATTTCCGTGCATTCAACGTTCTTCTAATTGGGCAGTGAGTAGTAATGTTCTCTCTGGACAGACTATTATTGCTGTGGTAAAATTTGCTGTGTTTAGTCAATAGAATGTCCACGTTGTTATTTTGCTGGGTGGAGAGAGGAAGTAGGACCATATTGGCATATGGTTCCTACTACATGGAGTTTGAACTACGTCACTTATAGAATCAGCTCCCCCAGGAGCACATAGGGTAAGACAAGAAAATCTGTAAGGTGACAAATCTTCTCCTTTGAAGAACTCTTAGGTTACATTTGCACAACGTGCAAGGAACCTATCTGCTGCCTTTCTTGTGTGGTGTGGCTGAATTTCAGCCCAGACCTCTTATCCCCAAATAACAAGATCAGCCTATCGCTGAAGCTCCGTGCGGTGTGAGTGTGTTCCATTGCTGAGGTGGAAAGAGTGGTTAAAGATGATCTTTACAGTCTGGACTCAATTGAGGAGCTGTTAATTAATAGGATGGTTTAGAATGAAATCTCTTTCAAGGGACATCTGGAAATCCAGAATGGGCACTGGGAGGAAGTGTGTGGGGTGGATGAAGTTGGAGGTTGGCTTGGTTTATTCCGAGAAAATAAGTTCCTTTTTCCATTTGGTCTGCCTTTTCTATTAGTTACTGGTAGTTGGGATGAAGACAATTTGCCGTTGGTAAGCAAAAAATGGGGATGGAGTCGAAGAAACTTGCCAGGTAACAGCAAATTATTTGGGACACAGTAAAACCAGACAAACAGACTCAGGTCTGGGTGAGGTGTGTGGCTGTGCTCCCACTCATGTCTGCTGGACTCACGCATCTCTCCTGCTATCAAAGCCTTCCTCCCACACAGGATGAGCTCCTGCTCCTTCCTAGTGGGAGGCAGGAGAGGAGGAGGAGGGGATGTTCAGCCATGCTGATCAAATGTGCACCTGGACAGCTGGTACTTTGTGCAGCACCTTCATTTTAAAGCTATTCATCATGCTCGGGGGATCGTATCCAGCCCCTGAATTGCAGAAGTGGCACCTTGGGAAGTGTTCAGCTATGAAAACTGACTTGGCAGGATGGCTCAGCCATGTGAAAAAAAAAAAAAAATGCTTCGACTTTCTTCTTTTTAAAAGGCAAGGTAAATGGAAGGAGTAAAATTGACTTGCAGGCATTTTCAGCAGATATAAGGCTCTCCTGTGCCCTGCTGTTGGGTGGATACGGGCAAACCCAACCACAGCAAAGGGATTTGGTACAGATGGGAACGGGCAGGCTGTTGCATGGGCTGAGAAGTTTGGGCTGGTCTGACATTGGACACAATGGGCCTAACTTGTAGGTCTTCCAAACACAGTTATGTGGGATGTGTACACACCTTACCTGCTCTTCAGGTGAGGACATCACTTTGAGGTTCCAGCTGACCTCAGCCTGATGATCTGGAAGTGAAATGCAGTTATACCAAGGAACGTCTGATGAATTTTCCTTGGTTTTATTCCTGGTACTTTAAGTTGCATTGGTTTAGTAATTTGCAGGAGTGGATTGCATAGATACAATGGGAGGCTTAATTAGTGTGCAAAGTGCTTGGAGATCTTCGATGAAAGGTGAAATAGATGCAGAAAGTTATCTTTTGTCCTCCTCAGAGGCTGTATTTCAGTAATGGATGAAGTGACCCCTAAAATATAATATTAATTCTGCAAAGCACTCGGGAGTTCTTTTGAATCAAAGGTGCTATGCAAATATATTCTCTCTTTCCTTTACCAGTCCCTTTGAGCCAGACAGTCCACCATTAGTGGCGATTCTCATTTAATCAGAATTCAGCCTTCAAATTTTCTGCAAGTCCATAGATAAATAAAGCAGCAGCCGTAGTTGATCATTTATTTATAAATCTATTTATAATCTATGTTTTGCATATTAATCAAAACCACTCCATGTGGCAATTCCTGATTAAGAAATATTTTTTTGTCTTGTCTCTCTTGCCCCTAGATAATATGCAAAGAATTATATTAGAAATACTTTTTATAAATAAATTATGATAAACTCCTGCTTTATTTATATACTCAGACAAAAGTGCCACTATTCTAAACACTGGATTTATCCTTTTTTCTTGTCATACTTACATGTCCCTGCCATGTGGTAAGCTACATTGGTTGTGGCTCTCAGAGTGGTCCTTTAAATGGGAAATCCTTGATTTTTAAGTGGAAAAATGTCACTTCCCACCTCAGGTGAGACATCCCAAGGCCCGATCCAAGGCAGCAGCATCAGAATGAGTTGAAGAGTTCAAAGTACTTCTTGTGCTAAGAAAGGTAAAAATAATATAAAATCAGTGTCCTGGTTTGAGGTAAAATGAACCAATTTGCCGTTTCACAGTTTTACAGTTTTAGCTGGGCCTCTGCTAACTAAACTCTGCCATTAACAACACATGGTTCAGAAAACTGTTCACTCTCCTAGTGATAAGACCTGATGACACCAAGGGATGGTGCAGAAAGGCCCTTGCTTATCCTTATTGCTAGAACAACCAAGGGCAGGGAATTGCGTTATTTGCCCTGTCGGAAGGTTGGAAGTGGAAAAAGGGTTGAGGGGTCACACCTGTAGGGAGGAGCAGACAGGACAGGGGACCCAAAACTGACCAGTGGGGTATACCATCCCATCTGCATCATGCTCAGTAGAAAAGCTGAGGGATCAAAGGGTTAATTTTTTTTTTTTCTTTTTTTTTTTTTTTTTCCCAGTGGTTGACATCTGAGGAGGACCTTGCCTGTTCACCTGCCTTTCACCCCGATTCATGTGTTCCTGACTCCAGATCAGGAATCCAGCTCCTGTCGGTCACCAAGTCCAGTTTGGGACTTTTCCTTGTGCCTGCTGGTGATGTGATCGTCATCCTGGGAGCTTGATACATTTTTGTATACATTGCATCCATTTCATATTTTCTTCTTACTTTAACTTCAGTATTAATACTTCATTAAAGTAGTTTAGTTCATTCTAAACTTATAGATCTCCTTATCTCTTCCTCTCCTTTCTTTCTGGGGGGAGGAAGGGCCATCTATTAGTCTGGTTTTGGTAAATTTGGCTGAAACCACAACAATCAGGAAACATCTCACAGAGTTTGAGGTTGCAGTGTGACACCTCCAGGAGTAAGCATCCATTGAGATGAGTGTGTAGCTACACTTCTTGTGTCTAGCTAAACGAAGCCTTGATATTGTGGAATTAATTGTAGCAGCAAAACAGTCATTATCAGTAAATGTCTTCCCAGTGACTCCTGTGCATGGTCTGATACATTGTATGAGTTAGAGAAATAGCAAATTAGAGTACACTATTGTGGAATATAACTAGACACTGATAGTGTCTCCTGTGTTGCACAGTTGAATTGGCTGTGGTTGGTCTCTTCTCCCAAGTTACAGATGACAGGACAAGGGGTGATGGCTTCAAGTTGCACCAGGGGAAGTTCAGGTTAGATATTAGGAAATATTTCTTTACTGAAAGGGTTATCAGGTATTGGAATGGGCTGCCCAGGGAGGTGGTTGAGGCATCATCCCTGGAGGTATTCAAGAGAGAAGTTGACTTGGTGCTCAAGGATATGGCTTAGTGTTGGGTGGTGTGGTGTTTATGGTTGTTGAGTTTTTTGGGATTTTTTATTTTTATTTCATTTTATTTTATTTTATTTTTTTCCCCATTGGTTGGACTAGATGATCTTAAAAGGTTCCTTCCAACCTAGGTGATTCTGTGATTCTGTGGTGGGACTATTCAAATGTTTAAATAGCTTTAATTTGATCTAGGTGGTTTGGTTATGTGCACAGTACCTGTTGAGGAAGTGTTTTACATTGTTATAGAATACAAACACAGAGTTGCAACCAGTTGGCAAGAATTGAGAGAAGCTACCAGGTAGCGTTAAATGCCTGAGTCATGAGTGATTCAAATCATGTTTCTGGCCTTATGGGCTGAACGGAAAAGGTCTAAAATAAAACCTAAATACGTTCTGAGGACAGGAAGAAAGAGAAACAAAGGGAAAAATATCCCTGAATTTCTTAGGTCATGTTGAAGGAGGTCAGGAATTAGGGTATGACGAGGGCTGGGTGGCTTGGATTCGCTTCCCATTCCTGCCACGTACTTGCTGTGTGACTTGGAGCACGACAGTTTTCTTTGTCTCTGTAAAGCAGGAGTAATAACCATTTCTTATGGTGTGGCAACATAAGAAAGCTAAATGGTGCAGCCACAACAGTAGTTATTTAAGAGAAAGTTTTAATACAAGTGGGTCATTCAGAAGGTCTTTGCCATGCACTTGAGATCTTTGCCTTCAGCAGTGAGATGCAGCAGCTGCTGGGGTGGGACATGGCATGCCCCTGGGTTAGAGCTGTCACGTTACAGAATAAAGGTTTCCCAAACTGTGGTTTGCTTGAAGACACCAACTAAAGGATTTCTGTGTATGTGCCTGAAGAAACTGAGGTTGTAAACCCAGAATTTGGAGCTGAGCATGTTATTTCTGTTTTGTTGCTCTGCTTTGTCCAGGTACCTGTTCAGAAGTGGAGCCAATATCTATCAGCAGCTAAGAATTTAACTGATATCTAACAGAGAGCAACAAATATTTACTGTGGACCATTCTTCAGTCAATCTAGAATTCGTATGCTCAAAATACGCTGTACGAGAATGTTGAGGAGCAAGCTTAGGCTAAGGATGGTGCTGGGAATTATTTGTCCAGCTGACGGCTGAACTTTAATTTAAGCAAGGGCTGCTTTAGAAGAGCGGTGAGATATTGCAGTTTGGGCTTTCCACTCATTAGCGCTCTGTTCCTCTGGCTCCCTGGTCACAGCTTCACACCGTCCTACCCACAGCACCGTGGCGTTAGTCCCCAAGTACCTGATGCTGCGTACGGCACCGCAGACAGGGACAGGAATGAATGCCCCGCTGGGCTTTATCTTGCTTAATGAATACTATCCCTTCAATAACTTTATTGGCCCTTGCGTGTTCCAGGATCCTTAATTACTTTCTGCTTGGCAGACAGGATCCTTTTATTATTTTTTTTTATTATTATTTTTGTTAAGCATTACCAGATTCCCCAAGGATTGCTATCCACAGGGAGAATGTCCTAATAACTGAAGCACAAATACGCTCCAGGAAACAGAAGACAAAAGGGAAAATTTTAAAGTTAGCTCTTCTTTCACCATCAGAAAGAAAAAGAGAGGACTGGGGGGTCCGCTGTATTTTTCTGTCACCTCTCAAAGAAGGACATGAGATGTTGCCACACATGCCAGCTGCATACACAGAGCCCAAGGGCAGAGACAAAGGCCAACTCTGGGGGCTAAATGAAGACCTGGCACAAGAGTAAAGCAAGTGTTTTCCTCTTTCTTAGTTACTAATGCAAGACTGAAAACACGATTCATCGTATCCCAATAGGGTCAGAACGCACAAGCAAAATCAAGCTGTGAAATATGAGTGTGATCATTCATTTCTAGACTTTGTCTCTCATAATCTCTGAATATTTGCATACTCATACTGATTTTGTCCACCTCTTCTATATATGCTATACAAAAAGTGTCTTTTGTGTTCTCTCTTCTGAAACTTGAAATACAACAGAAAAGCAACTTCATACTGGCCATTCAGAAGTTTGGTTTGGGTAAAAGTCAGGGTTTAGAGATTTTACTCCAAGGGTTTTCTCTCTACAAACTTGTAGGAAAACCTGGGACGGCAATCTTGCCTTCAAAACTTTTATTTACTGACTTTTTATCAGACTGAGAGGTGTCATTTACTATATGGCTCAGGATTTTTTCCTCCAAAGACAGAACACAGGTGGCATTCACACGGTCTGAGATGACTTTAACTTTCATGAAACAGGAATTATGTTTTTTCAACTAAAGACCCATCTGCTTTTATATTGTACCTAACGTTGACTAAACACAGCCAGGATCAGTGAACTGAAGCCAGGTTTGTGGGCAGAAGGTAGAGACTTGGAGATCGAACCAGTTTCAGCACTTGTGCCATGGTAGCTAACAACCCCAGTGCTGTGGCTCGTCACTCCTGGGCTTTTATCCACCAACCTGTCTGCCTGCCTGAACTATCTTTTCCATTTTTAACTTCTGTGGAGGAAGAGGGGAGGCTTAGAAATAGTGTGTGGAAGTTAACGTAGAAACCGTGTTTAGGTATTTCCTCAAGGTGTTTAAGAAGTGTTGGAAACCCCAATCGAAAAAAGCTCCTAGGAACTGTCTCAGAGAGGTCACTTGGAGGTTCTGCGGAACAGGCGAGAACATTGAAAGTGGTGGGAAAGAGAAGGAAAGAGAACAAGATGTGCCCTTCCGTGAACAAGCAGTGATTTAACTCTGGAACGTGTGAGTCTTTCATTGAATTAGGATTTTGTGATTGCGGGGGGACTTGCCTCTGAAGTGATGATGATTTATTGCTGTGCTTCATTTCATAATTGGCAAATGGAGAAAACCAGGTGCTGGGCCAGGGAGGAAGGAAAATTCCTGTTCCTCAGGGCACCTCTGACCTTCACTGTGAAAGAAGAGAGGCCTCATCCTGTGCTGCCTTCTGCAGAAGTCATGTGCTGGCTTTGAGCAATTCTCCAGAGGCTGTGGAGATGTGGAGAGGCAGCTTTCCCTCAGCCCAAGGTCCGTGACTCATCCTCTGGTGTCCTAGAGTGACCTGTGCTGTATAGAGGCACTGCTCCTGACACATAGATCCTATACGGTGTCTGTATGGGAATGAAATGCAAAATACACCTATAGTCCTCTTGAAAATTCTCCTCTGAAATACTATAGGGTTAAAAATCTGGCCTCAGGGAAGCAACCAACAGTCTGGGGACTTCTCTTGGTGCTTAGAGCTTCCATGGGAAGGCAGTTTTGTGTGCCCACTGGCAGCAACTGTTTGCCTACTTGAAGCAGTGTAGATGCAAAACAGATACAGCTGGAGCACCTCTGCTATGAAGACAGGATGAGAGAGTTGGGGTTGTTCAGCCTGGAGAAAAGAAGACTCCAGGGGAGACATTCTAGTGGCCTTCCAGTACCTAAAGGGGGCCTACAAGAAAGCTGGAGAAGAACTGTTTTTACAAAAGCATTAAGTGATAAGATGGGGGTAATGGCTTCAAACTGGAAGAGCATAAATGGAGATGAGATCTCAGATAGAAATTCTCTCCTGTGAGGGTGATGAGACCCCGACCCAGGTTTCCTAGAGAAGCTGTGGCTGCCCCATCCCTGGAGGGGTTCAAGGCCAGGCTGGATGGGGCTTGGAGCAACCTGGTCTGTTGAGAGGTGTCCCTGCCCAAGGCAGGGGGGTTGGAACTCGATGATCTTTAAGGTCCCTTCCAACTCTAACCATTCTATGATTCTGTGATTTTCCTTTCTATCAGCTAAGTTGACCACTGGGTCAAACCATCAGTGATTTAGGATTTAAGCAAAGGTAAGATGTGCAAATGGTGGCTGAAATTTCAGCTGTCTGTAGTGGCCTCCACCATTTTTTGGCTTGTTGTTGTTGTACAGTTGCACAGAACGGAGCAGCATGGACAAAACTGCTCCAAATGCTGCTTTCTGGCTGTAAAGGAATACCTGGAAGGCTGGTACCCGGTAACATGGGTGCACAAGACAGCTGAGATGACCCCAAGGAGTGAATATCTCAGGGACCTTTGCAGAAGTGCCTGCTTTTCTGGTGTGTCATCACCGACTAGGATGCAGTTCTCAGCTGTCACCTGAACCAAGTGGGAATGAGCCCATTTTAGAAAGAAATGACATGCCGGATTTCTAATCTAATCACACCGCAACAGAGATCTGAGAAAATGGAAGAGAGTACAACATGTTTTGGGGGAAAAAATCCCATCAATTTGAATAATTTCCTATAGCATTAACCTTTCCATTAACAACAAAAATAAACCAAGGAGGACCTGTTCTGCCAAGAAGAAAGCCAGCCTGGGTCGAGTCCACAGCCCCTGGGTTGTGCTTCGCTCTGAGTTTGAGAAGTTCCTGGGGAGGTGTTGCAAAAGGCACAAGGACCTTTACTTTTTGCATCATTTTTGGGAGGCAGCCGCTTGGACACAGACAGAGGGGAAACTCAGTTGAAAGCTATTACAGGTGTTGAGGGGTTGTTGTTTGGGTTTTTTTTTTTTTTCTTTTTTTTTAAGCTGTGATGAGAGATTCTTGCAGTGAAAAGGAAAGCAATCCAACAAGCTGCCTGCTGCTTCCTGCCAGAGGCTCCTGATGACTTCAGCTAATTTCAGGCCTGGAAACGTTGTTGACAATGTGATTTCTGAAATATGGGACGTGTTATTTCGTGGTGCAGTCTGTGTGGTATCTGTGTCAGGAGTTTTGCCGCTTTCACTTGCAGCAACTTTCACTGCTCTATCATCATCTCCCAGAACTAATTACCTTGAACTGATGAAAGTAGGTTTTTTAAAAGCAAGATGCTTTCAGTTATTTGCTTTTCAGGTGGTCTATGAAGTTGTTTTAGCATGCTCTGTTGAGCTGTAGGCTTACCTACATCACCAACAGAGCTGTAGTAAGGCATTTTGGAGACTACGGCCAAGGGAGGGAAGGATTAAATAGGCAGCAGAATGTCTGGCCCACGTTGCCCCTGCCTTGCTCTGCTTCACACAACTCTCTGCTGCCTTTGCATCCCGCTTCCATCTGCTCCCCACAACCTGTTGAGAGTCACATCCCTCTGCTCCCTGCTCCTCCTGGCTGCTATGGCACCCCTTGCTGGTCCCTGTCCCTTATATATGGGTGTTTCCTATATTGATATATGTATAGATATATATAAGGTGGTTTTTCCTCCTGCTTGGAAATAATCCATGCTTGTCTTTCACAGCCAAATGGAATAATGCTACCGAGCATCTCTGTTATGAAGACAAAATTCATAAATTAGGCTCTGTCTTTATTTAGTATCTCTCAGGGCAGCATTTCCGTGAGTCTGTGCTGTGGTTTATAAGCCCCCGGTGCACGATGGAGAACTTGGCGGATCTCTCTTAATAGTAAGAGGTGAACAAACCACTTGCATTTTGGAGTATTCAACATGATGAGCCGCAGTTTGGGGTGGGAGTTGGACACAAATACTAGCATCTAATTTCAGGGGGAAAAAAAATAATAAATGCAGTAATTTTGGTTTATTACTATCTCGGTTGACCAGTGATAATAGTACTTAAAGTAAAAACTAGTTTAACTCAAATAAGACCTTTTTTTAAGTAGTAACTGATGAACTGCTGGTGTTTCCTACTCATTCAGAACTGCTGGCTTAACAGTAGCCACATGGTCTCTGTCTGTCTGGCACCAAGCAATAATTTCCTGCTGTCATGGGCTTGTGTCTCTCTTGCCCTGTGTCTTCAGTCCAAATTTTCACCCCCTCCTCCCCTTTTTCACATCAGCTTCTTGCACTCTGACACCTGCAGTACGCATCCGCTCAGCCAGTGCTTTAAAAGCCACCCTTGGTATCCAAACGAATTTTACATGTGGAGAACAGATCTCTGAGTTATCTTTCAAAAGGAATCTGCTGGCTGACTTTCCTCTTCTTTCTTTCTTTTTTTTTTTTCTTTTTGTGTGTTAATGGATCACTTAGAAAATAAGTGGCACTTTAAGTGTCCATTAACTCTCATTTAACTAATGCTAAATTGCACCTATGGACACACTTGCGAGAGGCATGTTAATACCAGAAGAATTCATTAGAAGTGGGGCTATTACTTCCAGTGTAAAATGAATTCATAATCATGGGAAATCTGGAAAGAAAGGCTTACCAAAAAATACTTGGTAGCGTGTTAAGTATCCATTAATGCAATGGAACGACACTCAGACCTTTACAAATACAAATGAAGTCCCCACGAAGGAGGGTGAAACGAGGGAGTTGTGAACAGGAGGGTGTTCCTAATATAAAACGTGGAAGTTTATCCCCTACCTCTGACCTTCAGTGTGAGTAAGGGGGAAGAAATTAATACAACAATTTACTGATAACAGGCTTTTATAAATATTATAAATCACATTAGACTTTTCCTTTGAATTTCAGGATTTCCCTTTCTCCTTTAAGAGAAAAAGGCTTTTTTTTTTTTTTTTTTTTCCTCCTATTTTTTACACAGGGCAATCGCAAAGAACGAGACCTGGGTGGAAGAGGGCTCAGAAGTGACCCGTTGGCTTTGGGAGTTCTTGTCCCCTGGTGTCATCGCTGCCTCCCGTGGTCCTCGCTGGGAGCCGTGGCTCTTGGTTTGGTGTCACTGCTGTTTTGCTTTTGGTACTTCGTGTGGCTGTGGGGAAGCAGCGTGCCAGCTCTGCTCCTCAAGAGCCGTGGCTCCTGCTGCAGCTCAACCTTTTCCTGTCCTTTACAGGACGTTTGTCCCCACCATCCCAGCCTGCTGCTTACTGAAGTAAAACGGTCAAAAAACCCGGTACAGCAAAGGAATAAAAAAGCACAATGAATAGTGTTAAAAAAAGTTTTGTGGATGTGGTGACTCCAGCTGGTTGCAATAGATAAATAATTGTTTTATTCTTGTTTCTCTATTGCTACGGGGTCCAGCTGAGACCTTATATGTAAATACAGAGGCCATCCCTACCCTCCAGGCCTTGCAAACTGTCAGAAACTGGTAAAACAGATGTTCCAAGAGATGGAGAACTTGTTCAGTGGCACATGGCTCAATCAGAACTTTCCTCATCTGCTAAATACCCCAATGTATGGAGGCAAAACCTATCCTGTGGCTCTGGGCTGCATCTTTTTGCTATCAGACCTTCTGCTGACCCCGAACAGCTTCTGTTCTTTGAGGGCTTGATTTTTTTCTTTTCTTTTTCTCCCCGCCCNTTGCTCATATTTTCCCCCTCACATTAATTATACAGATGTACTGGGGGCCATGTGCTTTGCCACATCACAAAGGAAACCACAGGACTTCAGATCAGAGGAGCTGCCAGATGTCGCTGCCCGGCAGAGTACCACGCAGGGGTCACAGCTCCGGCTGCCAGACTGGGCTGGCTGCCTTGGCAAAACAGGATGGGGACATCACCTGCTTCCAGAAAAAAGGGACCGCAGGAGAAATGAGCTCAGTGCAAACACATAGCAACACTTGGGAATTCATTTTATTGGGTCTTTTTATTCATTTATTTTTTAGTAGAGGGACTAGCTACCCTGATTCTTTAAGTCCTGCCAGTCTATACTTAGGCTGCCCAGTACCTTATTTCCTGACAAGCCCTTTGCCTCTTGGTGACTTTGCAATTTCAAGTCCAGAATCGAGACTCTCAGGACTGTGCCTGCTTGGGAAAGTGCCGTTTGCGTATAGCTCACCTCACTGTGCTTGTACTTCATTTTTGATACGTCAGTAGAAGTTATTAAAGACAAGGGGTTTGATGTGATTGTTTTCTTCAAGTAGCTGCTCAGGAACAGGTTGTACATTGTCTCCTTTAGCAAACTCGCTGCTCCATCTCTCCCAACAGCCTGCCAGCAATGCTTTTTCTTTTGAGCTTGCAGAAACAGCAGACAGAAAGGGCTGGTTTCATCTTTGGGATTCTGTTTTCTTATCTCTTCCTCTTTTGGAAAGGGGATGTAAAATTTACTTTTCTTCTTTTTCTGGAGGAAACAGTTCCCTCTGATGTCTCTCAGCATGGAGGACACCGTGTCAGTTTGTATGTCCCAGACTATGTCTGTAACTTACTCCATTCCTAAAACAGGGAGAAGGAGGAAAACAATGACAGTGTTTCTATTTCTGCCCCTCGAGAGAAATTCAGAGGAGAAAGCCAGGCATTACATATATCCAGCTGTCACCTCTGAATCCTGCTCCTAACTCTTTTACCTGTTTCCTTTCATGAAATTGAGGTTTGTGATCAGAAGGCACACGACCTAAAACAGAAGCAAAAGCTTCCCCTTTGACCGCTGGTCTATGGATCTGGTTTTCTACTCCTGTAAAAAGTCTTCCTTGAACTAACCTGGGCTAAAATCTTCAGAACCACCTAAGTGATTCCAGAACATAATCCCTGGGATTTTTGTTTGTTTGTTTGAGTTGTTGTTTTTTTTTGGTTATTTATTTATTATTTTTTCTTTCTCAAAAGCAAGTCATACGTTTATGCTACCTGCTCATATTCATTGCAGAGCCTGTTTAGACTCTGGGCTATCACCAAGTGTGTAGGAACAGCCATGTAAAATATACCCGTGGTTTAGAGAGGACTGGGCTTCCAGGGTGTAAAGCTGCACCTCATCAGCTGTCTGGAGCTTAGGGCTGGCCTTGCCTCTGGCTCAGGACCCAGCTTGTCCAGCCTCAGGAGGGTAACACTGGATTTAAACCTCCTTGATGGATACTCAGCGTATGGGAAGCCTCTGCTATGGAACTAAATGCTCCATGGCATTTCAGGTATCCTTGAAAATTGTATTGTTCCTCCTCCTAAACCTGGTGATTTTGTCTTTAATTATTCTTTTCTAAAGGTTTTCATTAAACGGGTCATAAATCCAAATTCTCTAGTCTAAAAGTAAACAGGAGCTGCCAACGGCAAATCTATCTGATGCATGTAAATACAGGATATCAATTTCAATTACTTGATAAATTCAGTCCATCCAAAACAAGTTAAAATCGATGTAATATTTCACTACCTAAAAAAGTGAGGAGCAAAATACACAACTTATTTTTAAATAGTGTACAAGTCTTCCACATTTTTCAGGTAAGTGAAACATTGGCAATTGGGGATGGGGTTTGCACTTTGACTGGTGTCAAAAAATTCCACTGGTGTCTTTTGCTACTGGACAGGGGATAAATGAAGATCAATTCCCTATCACCCCTCAGTCATGTAATCTGTGGTCTACAGAGTTTTCCTCCCTGGAAAGAAAAAGGCAGGCAAGAGAGAGAATCTTCTGCAAGGCACAGATAGAGAAAATGATTTCCTTTTCTTGCTGAAAATGGTGCCTGGGGGAATTCCACGGCTTGTGTTACATCTTCGTGTAATTTCACTTGAGCCTTTGTATGAATCAATGATGAGGCACTTACTCTTTCATTCGGAGCCTGTAGCTTTGGTGTAGCCTTAAAGAATAAACCCCTCTGCATCCTCCCCCCCAGTTTAAGGCTCACAGAAGGCTGCAGCCTCACTGGGTACACCTGGGCAAAGGCAGGTGACCACCTGCCGACGGGCACAGAAACCCCACGGCCCGGGAACCCCTCTAGGGCTGTTATTGTATTTAAAGCAGAAAGAATTCACCTTCAACAGCATCGCATCTCCATCCCAGTAACCCAGCCAAACGGCTGCCACTTGGGGCTGATGTTGGTCATTCTCACCCTCTCCCTGGCTCCTGGGGGTGGGGAGGAAACTCCCTTTCTCGACCTTTCTTGCTAATTGCATAATTATCGCCCGGTGGAGCTCTTTGGTGCAGGGTCTTCTCCTGCATTTGTGGGGTCAAGGCAACAAGAAGCAGCTGAATCCATGTTGTGCAATGGCCATGTGCCCTCCTGGCTTTTATCTGGCTGCTGAGGAGCTGAGCAAGTTTTCTCTCGAGTGTCTTGCAGGGGGTAAGCGATACCTTTTTCTTTGCTAACGAAGGGAAAGAGCTTTTTTTAGGGGCTGGTTATGCAAACTGTTGTCCTAAATCTGCTTTGGCTCTGCTTTCTTGGCTGGTCCTTCCAGCTGTCCGGGCAGATGTCCCTGTGCCAGCCCCCGGTTCTCGGGGTGGGAAGTCTCCGCTGACTCCTCAGGATTTTGTCTTTTAGTGCTGGTGGGGCACAAGGACTCAACTAAACGACCACGAGAGAATTTTCGAGATGCCCAGCCAGAGCGTTTCCCTGGGGCTAAACAGATGAAAAACCAAGAAAGAATCCACCTCCTTGTACTTGGGTTTGTGGGTCTGTGGGTTTTTTTTGTTTGTTTGTTTGCTTTTTTTTTTGTTTGATTGGGATTTTTTTGTTTTTTTTTGGTTTTTTTTTTTTCCTTCCCCTCCCTTTTTTAATTCTCTGTAAACACACAACTGCTGGGCAGCTCTGTTGTAATTCTGCCTTGATCAGGGTGGGATTTGGGCTTGGACCTGCTTGCAAGAGATGACACTGAGCTGAATGCAACTTTTACCTCTTTTTAATTTTTTTGCCTTTTTTATTTTTTTTTCCCCCTGGTTGTTTTCTGCTTTAAACACTCCTGGCTGAATTTCGGGTACTTGCCGCCAAAGAGGGCTTCATTTGTGAACTTACTCAGGCCCTCCCGTGGTAGGAGAAAAGGCTGGGGTTGTCACTCTTTTGGGGTTCCCCTAGAGAGTTTGGGCATGTAACAGATTAAATTACTTAGTTAAGAGAGATTTTTTGAGTTCACCCGCGCAGGCTAGAAACTGTAAATGACAGAGAAAGCGAGACAAGGGGTGTGAGAGAGTGGAAAAAAAGAGGAATGAAGCTGTGATCTCTCCCAGATGTTAAGAAAAATTTCTGTGCAGCTGAACAAAGGTGCTGTCTGTCCAATATCATTTTTATTCCAAACCTTCAATATTGCAGCTGACGGCAGAAAATGTGCAGTAAAACATGGGGAGGCCACTGGGTAATATCCACTGTAAAGTGTTAATTGCCTATTGAGGCTGTAAACTATGTCAATATGCCTGGATCTGAGTTATTGACAGACTCCCATTTATTCCAGCCTCACAAAGCTGGGCTCTTTAGAACTGGGCTCTAATCAGTCATGCTTTACTGAACCCACCAAGAAGCACCAGTCAATAAACGCGCTTGCTGTCTTAACCCTTTGAAGTTTGTAAAATTACAAATGGGATTGATAACATCGATTTGGGGAGCGCTCCTGACAGCGGAAACCCTTTGGAAATGAAAGCTGGTTGTGGCAAATGAAACCTGCTTTAGGCTGCTGGGTGTTCTGGGGTTGTGGGGCCGAACCTACCCTCAGTGGGTCTGTTGGCACCTGAGGCCTGGGCTGGAGGAAGGAGTTACTTCTCGATGCTGAGGATCTGCAGTAATAGAGCACGGTGGCAGCTGATGCTGCCCGTGTTGCTTTTATCACTTAAAAATCATGATACGGGCATCACATTGCCTCTCATCATGTCACTGGCGAAAGGCACAGGGCTAAAGCCTGTAAGCATCACACAGGATTATTTGCAAGAGGTGGCGTATTGCCCCTTATCCGCTGTGAACACCCAACACTCCCCCCACCATCCCCCCCATACCCTTTCTGCCTCTCCAGTGTCGGTGGGATTCTGTGTTTGAACATCCTTGACTTACACTGATGCTGAGTGTTGATGTGCAGCAGCTGTGGTGGCATTTGAGGGGTGAAGAAAGCAACTAATAAAGGGTCAAACCCTGCCCTTGGAGTGCTGCAGGGGAGGGCTGTCTTTGCTTGCAAAGTGCAGGTTTTGAAGCCTTCCAGGATGTGATCTGCCTTTTAGAACGAAAGACTATTCTATTCATATAGAACAGTATTAGTTTATTGGTGGATTCGGTGGAGTTCACTTTACTTGGTTAGTTGTGAGCATTGGAGCTGATATGTTTGTATAACTTCATTGTGTGTGGATTGGTTTGGTTTGGTTTTGTGTGTNTTGGTTTTGTTTTTTTTTTTTTTTTTTTTTTTTTTTTATTTTCAAATGAAGTGATGAAAGCCTGGGGATAGGTGCTTCTTATCTGCAAGGAGGAAAGTCCAAATAAAAACAGATGACTGTTACCTGTGAAAGCTGAAACAAAATAGAGGTGTTGCTACTGCTGGACATAAACTGGGATCAATAACGGTCTCAGAAACATTACAAAGAACTAGGGCTGGGGCAGAAACTCTTTCCCATTGCCCTCGCTTATAGAAATACCTATTTGATTTCTGCATTAATTTTGCTTAAGTGTTTTTTTTTCTCAATCTTCTTCTAGCTGTATATAAATTGGTATCTGCCCTTTGATTCTTTTTTTTTTTTTTTTTCCATGAACTGATGAGGTTTTATACCGAATTATGGGATCTAAACTTGTCTCTGTTTAGCCTCTAGCCCTCACATGGAAAAAGAAGTGGTTTGGTTTGCAAACTCTGCCTGTAGTTCTAGGAGCAGGCAAAGAGTTAGCTGGTCTGGGCCTTGTGAGACACGGTGATTGTGATGACCAGTTAATGTGCTTTTTAAATACTAGCAGTCTGCCTGTGTTTGGTGCTAACTGGTATTTTAATACTACTAATTAATTTGCACTTGGTAAATTAAGTGCTGCTAGATCTCGAGCAGGGAGGTTAGGTTCAGGTTAACTATTTGTTCTGCGCTCTTCCATGTAGTGGTGCAAATCTGTCTGTCAGAATAAAGCCAGACATCTTGCCATGTATTAAGGGATATATGCACTTAAAATCCAGACTTCGAGCCTGAAAACCTACACTTGCTATGAAATTTTGGGATCTATTCTGTATTTGATGCTGAGTGGCTCTTCCTTAATAGCACCAGCAGCTATATTTGCTACAGTCCCTCTCTGTTGTAACCAGGTGGACTTCCAGGTGCTGATTTTATTCATAGAATCGCAAAGAACTTTTGGTTTCAAGCAAATAAGAGTTGCTTATTATTTCACACTGTTTGTGTGAAATGAGTAGCTGTTTTAAATACATATATTGCTTTTGCAGTGTGCAGGCTAATACTTAAAATAACCAGTCCCAAGTTGCAAGAGGAAATAAGGAATTTGTTTAATTTTCAGTTCTTTCTAACCTTTATTCTTCTCCCCCTCACACACGTTAACTCTGTACAGATTTTAATATAACTCAAACTTTTTCAGCCTGGATGAAAATCAGGTGGATTTGGGGAGGGCTTTGCCTAGATAATTGTGTTGGTATCGAGTTATCCAAACTTGAGACTGGATGTGTCCCCGAACCTGGGTTCAGGATGAAGCAGGTTATTGCCATAGAGCAACATCTGTCGATAGAACTGTTAATTGTCCTGTGGAGATGACTGCTCTGCTCTTGTAACCCCTGGTGTAATGTACCTCTGCTTTTTGGGGGAACGGGTGCAAGTTGCCTTCAGGACTGCTTCACTGGAAGACCAGCGACTGCTCTAAGGCTCATGTCTCCATGTCGCTTTGGTAAATCTTGTGTTTATTAAGAAGGAGGAAGAAATATTACTGGAATGCTTGATTTCTTTATCCTGCTTGTATTGCAATTCAAAATTACGCGGCTGCCTTCGTTGCCGAGAAGCAGGATGCAGGTTAAATAAGCTCAGTTAAATGAAAAGCTTTATGTATAACAAGAGCAAATTGCCTAGAAGTTCTCGGGCTTTCCAGCAACTGGCTGCAGGTCAAAGTACCCCCGGACAACACCTCGGAGAGAAGGTGGCTATTTGTTCAGGGTTAGGGACAGCAGGGTGTACGGGCTGTGTGGTCGTGCTGACTGGAGCACAGTGGGTTTGATTTTTAAATAGCCGCAGTGCGTTGCACAAATGACAGCACCGGTAAAAGTGTCCAAAACTCTGGGGGGGGGGAAGGAGATAAGACTCTTCATGGGAGAGAAGGAATGCGGGAAGTAATGAAGGGGTAAGCATGATATATATCGCATATCCCCATCCCTGGAAATATTTAAGGCCAGGCTGGATGGGGCTTTGAGCAACCTGGTCTAGGGGGAGGCGTCCCTGCCCATGGCAGGGGGGTTTGAACATGATGATCTTCAAGGTCCTTTCCAACTATAACAATTCTATGATTCTATTTTTTTTTTTTCTCATATTTGATGGAGGGTAATTAATCCACGGCTTAAATTAGCGTTTTCCGTAGGCTTTTTATTTGTTGTGTTCGCTGTGTGATGTGACCACTAGAGAGCAGACTTAACCTGGTAACAAAAGCCAAGAAGTTCTTGGCCTTTTCGTTTCCTCCCTTCCCCAGCCCCCTCCCACCTTCACATCTCGGCAGAGGGGACTTCGATGGTTCTTAGCTTTGCCTCCGACACCGTGCAGTCTTAGGGCTAATTAAAACGCCACAGACGGCCTGCACCCCACATTAAAATTTGATGAGGAATTGATCAGCCAAGCAAACAGGAAATTTAGCTGTGCGAGTGAAGGTAATGTTTGCTCAAATGTGTAATGAGGTCCGTGGGGAATATTTATGGGGACCTTAGTGACGGTTTCAGCAGTTCCTTCTCCTTGAAGTCATCTTACCTACCTGCCCTCTCCTTCAGAAGAGCATAGGTACAAGGAATTCCAAAGCTGCACCAGTTGAAAGTGGGCATATTTCAGAAAATGGGTTGTTTGGCTAAGGTGGTGCCATGAAAAGCTTTGCAAGAGTTGTGGAACTGCAAACTGACTCTTTTGCAGCTTTGCCTTTTCACTAAAAAAAAAAAAAACAAAAAAAACCCAAAATCCCTATGATAAAATTCTCATAATCCAGAAAAAATTGTTGTAAAATTTCTGGTGGAACTCCTTGCAGTATGTCAGCAAACTAAATAGCTGGCTTGAAAGGGATCGGGCACTGTGTTACAGGAGATGTTAGCCTTATCTACGTAGACTTTAGCATGAGCTACAAAAGCTGTCAACACACAGGTATTTGGAGGAAGGGCAGTGTGCTGGCAGAGAGGGCCCTCCTCAGCAGATTTTTATCTATTTCTAATAATTGCTGAATATAAGATATAAATGCTTTCTGTCTGCAGCAAACAGATGAGTTTACCTGCTTATTTATCACCACTGTCCAAGGTAAATTAGCACATGCGGGTCTGAAATCCGAAGAGTGGGCTTTGATTGATAGATGGTGTCACCCTCAAGCTACTGCTATTGAAAAGTTCCCTCAGCCTCCGGCAGCAGTTCAGCCCGACCCTGGAAGCTCTTCCCTTTGTAGAGCATCCCCACCCAGATGTGGGCATCAGGCGCAGCACATCTGTTGATCCCAGCTCCCCAACATCCCACTGTTTCCTTCCAGTGCTCCTCAAGGCTTCTTTCAATTTTGACTGCCTATAATCGGAATTGAGGCTGATGCTCCAGAAGGACTTCTTTGAGGAAAAGGAAACAGGCTGGATGACTGGTCCCCAAGCCCTGTGATATGAAACAGGCAAAGAGGGATAGCCCACTTGGTGTAAATGGGGTGAGGGCAGCTCCCAGTGTGAGCCCTATGGCGAGAGTGAACATACTGGTGACGTGACCGCAGTCAGTGTGCGTACTGTCCTTTGTTCTGCTATGGGAATGCAAACCCAGATCTGTTTGCAGTAGTGCTGTGAATGGTCACCGGGCACAGCATGAGAAGTTAGCACAGCAATAGCATCTCTTTTTTGCAATAAAATCTGGGAAAGCTTAGGCAGTTGAGAGAATGTATAGGACAGTGCTATTGCAGGGAGATTTTATGTCTTTCAAGCATTGCAGCAATGGGATTTGTGTAAAATTAAAGCAACTGTTCTTCCTTTCTAGAGGGGAATATTGAATATACTAAGTTATATTCTTAAATGATCACAAAATTACAGTAGCATAATGTCAAACCCTTTTTTTTTTTTATTTTTTTTACTAGGCCAAGGAAACTATATTTCTGGTCTTGTGCTCAGTGCATTGCAATAAAAGGTGATCTTGTACATCCAGGTTACAGTTGATGGTAGTATCTTGGACCATTTTCTAGGAGGAGGAGGAGTACAAAAGCAGTGTGAAACACGCTGCTCACTGGTGTCTTGCTTCCAGGGGCTCGTGGCCGTGTGCTGCGACAAAAAGCTGTGGGGATGCTTAACCAGGTGCAGCTTAAATATGGAACTCCATTAGACCATTTAGATATTAATTTCTGAATCTAAGATTCGTCGTAAGAGCAGTTGTATTTAATTCCTGGCTGCTATAGGTTAGAAAATATTTAAATGAAGGACCTGGCAGGACATACCAGCCAGGCTGCAACCTGCCTCCTGTGGAGATTTGGGCTGCTCAGCCTGGTGTGGCTGCGCAGCAGAAGTGCTGTGCAAAAAGCTAAAATGTGAACTTGAAGCAGAATCTAATTACCCATATTGCACTCTGAAGTCGCTTGTTTACATCCAGCTTTATGGCTGTTACTGAACATGCTGCTCTCAAACCTCGCTGACACTTCTTTCAACTTGGGAGATGTTGGTTTGAACCAAATACTAAAACTTCAGGGACTGTCAATTAATCTTACTTTGCATTACTTCCATCTTGCTGATTCCCAATACTGTTCAGAAACTTTGGGAGAAGACATGGGATTGTGTGAGCATACCTTAAATAAGCAAGCAGTGAAGGCATTAATTCTCAAAAGTGGGATAATGCCTAGTTTAGGATAGTCTGCTGGGATTCTGCTCTTGGGTGTTAACTCATTTTGCCCCTGTTTTCTGAGTCTTGTAAAATCCCAGGAGTTCTGTCCTGACTGGAGAGTGAATGACACCCCAGAACCAAGGGGCATAAAATTTAAATACCTGGGTGCAGGCTGAGTGCCTGCGTGGGAGAGGAGCCTGTAAAAGGAATAATTTTTTATAAAAGTGTTTTGCCTTGAATAGCTTAATTTTTTTTTTTTTTTTTAATGATAACTGTCTTGTCACTACTGATACCATCTCTTGAAGAAGCAGGGCTTTCTGCTACAGCAGTCTCTGTCAGCTGTTAAGTCTATTGACAAACAAGAAGTTTCATTACCACCTTGATCTGTTAGGGAATACTGACCAGGGTTGGACCAAAACCCAGTCTCAGTGGAACTCCCTGGTAGCTCTCCACCACCAGCTACAATGTGAGGTCAGTCAGGGAACCACTACTTAATCTGTTCAGTGACTCCAATAAGTAAGGATTTAGGTACAGTTGAGTCAAAAATCTTGGACAAGTCCAAGTCCACTTTATTGTTGCAGCTGCTTCTATCAATCGGATTCATTATCCTGCCAAAAAAAAAAAAAAAAAGATTAGCGTGGTTTGTTTAAACCAATTTTCCATGAAACATCACAATTGTAGTTCTAGTCTGCAATTCTTTGTCGATAGTTCCTGAATAAATTTGTATTATTTTGCCGGTTATCAAGACTAGGCTGGCTGGGCCACATTTTTCTGGAGTCATTCTTAGCTGTCTTCAAATTGAAATTATGTTGGCCATCCTGCATTTACGAGGTTATTTTCCATCATGTAGTGAAAAGTTAACAGTCCACTAGTTCCTTTAAGCTCTTTGCTCTCTGTTATCTTGTCTTGTTGATTTAATTTTTCTTTTTTTTTTCTTTTGATGGATAGACAAAGATAATGCAGGCAACCTTGTTGCTTGATGTGAAGTAATCTGATCAAACCAAGTGTAGCCACTACTCTTTGTTACGGTAACTCCATAATCTAGCTAGAGCATATAAGGGATGCATATATACGTGGGTGTCTTTTGTTTCAAATATTGACAAAAATCTGAACCACTCCTGCCTTTTCAGCGTTTTCATGTATAATTTTATTGTCTGTATTTAGCAATGAAGGTATGCTTGCAAATAGGGGTTTTGGTGTTTCTTTTTTTTTTAATATGTTGCTTACTTATCTGTGGATACTCTGTTTATTCTATTAGCCTTCTCTTACCAAGTTTTTTAAGCTGTGATAATATTTTTAATTAATTAAAATTAAAAATATTACTTTCTTGTACTCAGGGATGTTTTATTTTTGGCCAGCATATTGTGTTTTTACGTTATTGTTTGTGTATTTATGGCTTTTTGAGCATTCACTACAAAATCCCTGTGTGACTTAGAGTTTTTGAGGATGTGTCCATAGTTAAATCTGGTGTTTCTGGTCAGTCTGAGCCTTTTAGGCATAAAGAGTAGGTCTTCCTAAAAACCATAGCATTAAAGATGTGGAATAAAATGCAAAATATGCTTACTGTATTAGTGGCCACGTTCTCCTGGCTTTAATCTTGCAGTCCTCGATGGGTGTCAGACCTCTTAACACTGGTAACTTCCTCTACTCCTAAAGCCCCTGTTGGTTTTCAGATACGCTTGCACAGACAGAAGTATTTGAAGGATCTGCCTCTGACAAAGAACCTGTGTCAAAGGAAAGGTTTAATGTGAAAATAATGTGATCAAGCACTAAGTTGCCTTCACCAACAATTAAGTGTAACAGCACCTAATGGCAGGCTAGGAAGGATCAGCCTGAGGGCAATTTCTACCACTGCTTCTCTGCGGCATCCCTGTCTAACTTAATAAACTTTTCATGCGCAAAGTTTCAATTAAAGGGAAGGCGGCTTGTTTTTAAAATCAAATCAGGCATGTGTTCTCGTTAGTCATGTGGCAGCGGAGATGCTGCGGTGGAAGGGCTCTGCCTCTGTCAGGAGGTGAAGTGGAAGGGCTGCTGGCATGCTGCTCTCCAGCAGATGCGGCACTGTGGGGAAAGGGTCCTGGTGAAAAACCACCCCTAACGCTGGAAAAGGGCTGGTGTGGATTTGAATCACACTGGGCAAAGCTGGCTGACTCCTGCCTTGCAGTGCCCTCCTTCAGTGCCTTGGACTAAATGTTCCTGCCCAAAACCCCGGCGTTTCTTTCAGAGTGAGGGGGAAGCAAGAGTGTGTTAATTATGTTAATGTTTTCACAGGATCATAAAATTACCTGGGTTGGAAGAGATCCTTAAGATCTTTGAGTCTAACCACTACCAAGTCCACCACTAAACCATGTCCCTCAGCACCACATTTACCTGCTTTTTAAATACTTCCAGGGATGGTGACTCCATCACTTCCCTGGGCACAGAATGGTATGGGGTTGGGAGAGACCTTTGGAGATCTAGTCCAACCCCCTGCAAGTCGTCCTAGAGCAGGTTGCACAGAAATATGTGCAGGTGGGTTTTGAATATTTCCAGAGAAGGAAACTCCACCACCTCTTTGGGCAGTCTGTTCCAGGGCTATGCCACCCTCAAAGTGAAAAAGGTCCTCTTCATGTTTAGATGGAACTTCTTACATTCACGTTTGTGCCCATTTCCTCTTGTCCTGTCACTGGGCATCACTGAAAAAAGACTGGCCCCTTCCTCTTGACATCCACCCTTTAAGTATTTACAGGCGTTGATCAGATCCCCTCTCAGTCTTCTCTCCTCCNCAGCTTTTCCTCATAAGAGAGATGCTCCAGGCCCCTGATCATCCTTGTGGTCCTCTGCTGTATCCTCTCCAGCAGGTCCCTGTCCTTCTTGAAGTGGGGAGCCCAGACTGTTCCAATGCTTGATATCCCTTCCTGTATTTTCCCAGTACCCATCCTGAACCTCCCCTGGTGCAACTTGAGCCATTTACTCTTGTTTATATATATAGATATATAAATATTTAATACATAAAATATTTTCTGAAATATGTAAGTATTTTGGAAATCCAGAAAATGGCAGCCCTTAGTTTCACTGGCAGTTCCAGAGCTAACATTGAGGCATGTGTTGTCATTGTAAAGGTGAGGGTACCTTCGTCCCCTTCAACGGCAGAGAGCTAACTTGCTTTTTGTATTTCTTTGCCTGTTTTTTTAATCAGCATTGTCTCGTTGCCTTCCCCCCCACCGCTCAAATCTGAATCCCCTGTGGATGCTGCTCTGCTTCCAGTGTTCTGAGGCACAGCAGAAACATATCCACTCGAGATGTCTCTTTGTTTTCTTACTGTAGTCTCTCACCCAAACTCTAATTGCTCGAGGAGCACTAATGAGCATGCCATCAGACCTCCCTGTGATAGTGGCAAATGTTATATTCATTCTATAGACAGGGGATATATCCGAGCAGGCTCACACTGATTTCATCAGTGCAGCCAGGGACAACTTTCATTTGTGCTGGGGTTTTTTTGGTGGTGTTTTTTTTTTTTTTGTGTTTTTTGTTTGTTTGTTTGTTGGTTGTTTTTTGTTTTTTTTTGTTTGTTTGTTTTTTAAATGGGGCTTTTCTTACAGGGTCATCCTTTGCTTATTGTCATAATAAACCCATTTTCAAGAAAATATAAGGCTGTACAACTTCAAAAAAGTTCAGAGGATAAAGGAATATGGAAACAAGGATACTGTCATGAAGTCAAACAGTGACTGGTGCAGAGGGTTGAGTAGGGACCAGAGCCACAGGATCCTTTTCTCATAACATTTTTTTTAAAAACAAACAAAACCCCCCCTCCCCCGAACTTACTTGAGAAAAAAAAAAACAAACATTGAGTGCATGTTGGAGACACCTGACGGAGAGATGCATAGCAATTAATGGGACCAGGTAGGTTGCAACTGAGTAAACTGAGTTGAAGCAACTCATGCTGAAGCCTCTGCAGGATAAATTCCCTGTTTTGGGGGAGGTTCTGCTGCCAGGTGATCTGCTCCACCACTCAGACCAAGTGCATAAAGAATGCTTTTTAATGCTTTTTTCATGCTTTTAGATTTGGTGGTGTTTCTCCCTATAATAGTTTTTCTAGTAAATAGGAATGCTGGCTTTCCTGTGTCCTAAGTTACTAGCAGGGTTCCTCTATAGATGACTTACACTTACAGCTTTTGGGGGCAGTTGGTGGGCCAGCAAATGTTGCAATACTGAAACTTACAATGGGCTCCCTTCTTAATTGTTGTTTAAAAACTTCACAATTAAAAAAAAATCCATGAATGTATCCATACCTCTGCTAGTGCTTTACCTAAGACAATATATTTAGGAGTTGCATCCCTGGGACCTCTCGGGCCATTGCAGCTGCTTCCCCAGGCTGGGAGTAGGGGTGTAGGCAGAAGGTGGTTGTATAACCACAGCTGGAGGCTTCCAGAAGAATTTGCTGGGTGGAATTATCTTTGTGTACGTGTGAACAGGAGCTGAGCAGACACAGACTGTACATTGCACACTTACTCATCCTCGGCAACACCCAACTGGGAGAAGCTGCCCTCCGTAGCCCCCTCAGTTTACTCTTAGAATCCTTTGGAAACTTTCAAATAAAGAGACATTACACCAATTGTTACTGTACCTGGGGAGTCACACTAATCCCTCAGCAGATGAAGTATTGTTGTATTTTTATTAGCGATATCATTAGTAGCAACAGTATGATGGTGTGGGATTTCTCGTTTTCCCCCCGACTCTGATGTGCAGATTGGGCAGTTGCTCACCCTGTGTATGTCTCTCTTCTGTAACTCCAGGATATGCAAAGAGTTCAAACCCAGCAGTTCATCCCCTTGGATGTTTCTGAGGGTGTCTATCTATGTTGCTCCTTACCAAAAACCTTCAACACTTTTTGGAAGGACTCCTCTTGACTGAAGGTCTCAAGAGCCCAATCTTCAAGATGATTCCTTATGGAAGTCCTTCAGCATCCTAGGAAAGACTTCTTACAAATGTCCTGTCATCACTTCAGATTCAGTTCTGACAAGAAGCCACAAGGGTCTCATTCATAAAAGCCTTGCACATCATATTATATGCCCACAGTTACTGTAGACATTTCTGGGCTGCAATAAACTTGTGTGACAGAAACCATTCTTTCTTTTTACAGGTGACATCCTCAAATTGCTGGGTCCTATCCTCCATTGCTTTGCACCTTAGCTGGTCTTATCCAGTTACGCAAACTCCTACCAGATTGGAACAGAAGCATTTCATCCTCCTGCCCAGGAGAGTTAATGTCGGCAGAAGTGAAAGACAATGGAGAATTGAGTGATGGAGCTTCTGTCCTCTCCCAAAGTGAGCATTTCAAAGTTGTCCGTTCCAGACATAAGTGAAGGTGTGGGATTTGAAGATGGCTTGGATAAATGCTTTATGTTGTGTGTGACCTCTAAAAAGGAAGGGACAAACTTAGTGCAATATGTCCCAAGTTGCAGAACAGTAATTAGCAGGGGAAGGGTCAACCTGTTTGTCAGAAGTACAAAATTAGATGAGAGAAGGCATTTTGGCCATGGGGCCTTCCTTAGGCTAAAGAAGAACAGGATGTCGTTTAGTTTTGCTGTGTCCTAGTTTCACCATGCCCTGAGGAAGACCCCCAAGGCTAAAACCTTATTTCTAATTGTTTTATAAATGACTTTTTCTTCCCTTTTTGACATTCAAGATGACACCAATTTTGAACAGAAGAGTTTCTGTTGGACAGACGCTTCCTGAACATAGAAATAATTTTATTCAAAATTTAAATAGTCACTAATTTGTTGTTACTTTCCTGTTTTTCTTCCATATTCTCTTTCCTTGCCTAGGCTAAATGTGTGGCACTTATCACATCTTCAGTGGTCTGTATGGATATTTTGACCTGAAAGAGTAAAAATTCTCCCCCAAATAGTTGAAGAAATACTAAATGTCTTTCAGAATGTGTTTTGTTCAGATATCTGCCCTCAGAAACTTCCAGGCGATTGCTGAAATCTAAGTCAGTGCTGTGCAGGATGTGAGCACTTCCATCCTTGTTTTAGAAATAAGATGGTAGAAAAACTGAGGCGAGAGTCTTGGCTTTGGGTGCTCTGTCTGATACTCCAGTGATCAGTTTGATAGTGGTCTTTCCATCTGAGAGTATGGACACCCTTTGTGCCTGCTGGATAAATTACTTATTTGGAAAACTAGACTTGTTACTAGCATACACATGGCTTTCAGTGCTTTTTTAGATGCTCTCACAGTAGGCACAGGGGTCTGACTGTAGTGATAGATAAGGTGAGATTTACTTTGTCTAACTATTAACATAAAACCGTGACTGGTACGTGTTCTTATGCAGTAAATTACTTGGAATATTTTGTGCTGGAGGCTTAGTCTGACGAGAAACTAAATAGCTTGAGAAGCTGAAACATCCAGGATTTTAAAAATCTGTGCTGCAACCTTTGAAACACAAAACAGTTATCTTCAGAATCTGGTGACAGGAAACAGATATAGAAATTCTGAAGATGATGTGGGGGACAGTTCTCTCGTTTCTTGTGAATAAGTTGAGAAAAAATACATACTTGCCATAGTGAAAAGACAGATGTAGCTGCACAGTTAACTTCCAAACCCAAGCTTTTTTTACACTTCGAGTGAGATAATGGTCATGCGTAACTTGAACTAACACTCCTAATGTATTTTGATGTACGTTTATGAAGGATTTTTTTTCTTACATGGTATTAAGCATGGAGCACACTAACATACAGCCAAACTGGTTTAGTCTAACACCTTTTTAAAATATGGGAAATAATTATTTTTGAAGCATCGGTATTGATGACTGCAAAACAGAGATGGACTGCACCAATAGGGCTTTTAAGTTCTACACAGAGAGATCTGGCTTTGTTGTAATTGTATAACGTATGTGTAGTTTCATGATACATTATAAAACTAGTAATCTAAACCACGATGAGTTACTTTCTAACAAACTGTGAGACAGTAGCTTAATATCTTAAACTATTTTAAATTGTCTTTGGAAGATCTAGAAATTCAAAGCGTGAATTTTCTTTTTTCCATATACTTTGATCTTTTCCCAGAAAGGTCTGTTTCCAAATACTTAAGAGGTCAAGGACCTTCACAGTTTGAATTGATGAGATGTCACCTGATTAATGGTTATTAAAATTTCTTACTTTTTTCACCCTGCCTTCACAAACTGTTTTGTGAGCATTTGACAATTTCATTATTTTTCTTCTTTAGTGTATTTTCTAAATGGCCGATGTTGATGCTTGACCTACAGCTAGTCCAGGTTAGATTTTTTGATGCTGGTCACATTGGCTCTGTGAGGTAGCAGCAACCATGCAACATCATCTAGGAGAGAGACATCTTTTTTTGGGGGGTGGGGGGGGAAATACTTGACTGCTAACTACCTTTTCCTTCTTTGGTTATAACCAGCCATCCTTTTCTCACACTGGAAATCTTTGGGGAATTTGCTGTGATGAAAGGCAGCATGGACAGACCCCTTTTTAAGATTTATTAAATTGCTGCTACAATTGCAAGCTAAAATACAAAAATAAGGCAAAGTAAAAGCCAAAACCAACATGAACTGATGATACATGAAATAAAAATGGCTTGTGCATTGCCCAGAATGTCAGGCTGTCCTTTGGGAAGAATGACTTCTACAGGGGCAAGAAGCCTGCGGGTGAAAGCTGGCCTGCCAGCCCTCTGTATACTTATAGCAGATATTTATAGCATGCTTAGAAATGTAAATAGAGGGCATATGAAAACGCTGAGTATAAAACATTATCAAAGATGACATGAATTCTAGTGCTTAATGAATCTAAGCAACCAGCTTTACAGCTTTTTTTTTTTTTTTTTAAAGTGTATTTTATCATGCACATAGATCTCTAATAAGCGGGAAGAAACTCAAAACATCGCCTCAAGCTATCGTGGCAGGTCTGGACTGTTGCAGCCAAGTAAGCTCCAGAGGGTTTGGAGGTGAGGGATTGGGTTCTTCATGGGTTTTGCATTTTATTTAGAAGCAGACCCAAAGGCTTCACTGACTTTGGGTCTCAGAGAGGTTATTAGATGTATTATCTGATTCCTGTGTAACTGGGACCAAATAAAGCATCTAATTCTTTCATTATGGATAAATTGAGAGGTTTGAAACTTGCATGTCAGGATCACCCAGCCCTTCTCCACATTACTGGGAGCGATGGGGGTCTGGCTTTATCCCAGTTTAGCCAATGTCAAGTACTGTTCCACAATTTGTTATTACGTTTCTCTTCTGGAGAGAGATTTTATTCAGAATGATAGCCAAAGGGTGGTAACACAAATAGTAGATTTAAATGAAAAGGGAAACTCAGCCTGAACATAGGGTCCAGCTGCTAGCAGCTTTTCCCCTACTAGCTTGCCAAAGAGTCTCCATAAGGAAGCCAGAGTCCCCTTTTTGTGAGATATCGATAAGCAGTTTGGAGAGTCTATGGCTGGAAGCAATGCTGGAGTTATAGAAGATACCCTGAGCTTGCTTGTCTGAGACAAAAAACCTTAGGGGCCATATGGAGGGGAGCAGTCCAGGTTGTTGAACTGACTGACGGGCGGATTTGACACCTGCAGAATCAGTGGGCCATGATTAAGCAAGATGGTGTCTGCTGGTCACGTTGCCTCTCTTGACGGGACTGTGGGGTCAGGGAGAAGGAATATGTGCTTTGTAACCCATGCTCAAACAAGTTAGGAGACAACTGAGGGCATGAGAATAAATGGTGTTAGGGAAGAGGAGGTGGTGCTCCCACATTGGAGGGACAAAGTGACTGGTCAAGATCCAATAACATAGACATTTCTTAATGAGCTCTTAGACGTTACAGCTAATAGCACAACAGGTCGGTGCTTCATTTGTATCAAGTGTGAAAAGTTGAGGCAAAACTTTGCCTCAAACCACCTTCTTTTTTTTCCCTCTGGTTTAATAAACACCTGACCTAATACAGCCACAGCCCATGAGTGTGGCCTCTGTGTGTGTGTGCTACAGGTGTGTAGAGGGAAATCACTTTGGAGATAAGATTTTGGGAAAAGGGACCAATTTTAGTCACGTTGAGGCATGAGTTTGTGTGTAGTGGAGAGAGGGGAACTGTGGTTTGTGGTGGGAAAGTAGTTTTCATGCAGGACTGCAGCCTTTGGCGGGGGGGAAATGGGGATTTGGCCCCCTGAGCTACTGTTTTTGGAAAAGCATTGCAGAAGGTGTAACTCAATCTTGTACTGAATTCTTAGCAAATCACTCTGCCTCCTTAGAACCTTCTGAAATGTTTAAACTTGCATCAAACTGATGGAAAACAAAACGTTTCCTTCCCCTTGTCCCCGCTGTGCACGTGGAAATCTTCAATTTGGCTGAAATTGCCGGGGGAGGTGGGGGTGCTGGTAGGAAAAACCTACATTTTAATGCAAGATTCCTAAGCTGTCAAATTGTTATAGACAAATAGGTAAACTATAGCAAAGGAAATAGAAAATAGGTCTGTGTTGGGTATCTGTTTGGATAATCCCAGTAAGAAGAGTGGGGTTTGTTTTGAAGGCTGAAAGGAAGATGTTTGGGCCACCGGCCAAAAATAATAGCAAAGTTCGTATTTTTCCAGATTTGTGAAAAATGAAAAATTTTATTTTTCTACCTCAGTTTGTGTTTGTGGCTATTCATCACTAAAGCAAAATGTGCTATTTATTACCTAAGGGTGTTTTTCCTACCAATGTGGCACAATGTCTTTACCAAAAAGTTTAGCATCTGTGGGTTAAAAATGCACGTGAGGATTTACTTTTTGTTCCTTTGGTGAATACTGCTGCTGTTCTTATCTGAAAAACTGCTTTTTGCATTGACAGAAATGGTGAAAAATGACCCAATTTCAGATTATTTACACAAACTAGCCTTAGTTCCACACCTCACTTACAAACATAGATCACAGAACCACAGTATTTAAGCTGAAGCTTAACTTTACACTTGTGAATAGCTTTATTGACTTCGGTGGAGCTACTCACATAGAAAGTTTGGTTGGTCGTTATGTCTTTAGCAGCTTGGGTTACGGAAAGGTAGACTGGTCTTGCCTGGAGAGCCCTGGACTGGCTGTGAACTCACAGCTTGGATCTTCAACAGGCTTCCTTTAAAATCTTATATTAATTACTCTGTGTCACTTCATCCCCATTTCTACCTTGCTCCCGGTTCCTTCTTGCTTATTTTTGGTCTTTTTCACTGTTCTGATGGTTAATTCTTTAAGATGGGAGTTTTCTTGCTAACTCCTATCTGACATTTTATATATTGAGGTCATGTAGATGCACCAGTAGGAAGGGTGGTCTGTCCCTGATTATCTGTGTTCTATTCCATTTCTTTTCCATGTGGAGCGTGTGTCTCTGCTCTGAAGAGCTGGTGGAACTTGCTGGTACATAAGAGCTCATTCCCTCTTTCACCCATAAATGTCTTTTGGTGCCTGGTGCAACGGAACCCTGCTCCCCTCTGGAACACAGATAGACTTTCATTTTCCCCTCTGTGAATGTCATTAACGGAGGTCTGGTTTTATTTTCATTAATTGCCAAATTTAGAAAGTTAAAGACTTAGTAAAATTATAAATCTAGGTCAAATTGAGCTTGAAATACCGAAGTGCCTCTGTAACGCGTTCATCCACGTGATCTTTTCGATTAATCCAACAAATGTCTTCCTTCAGTAAGCAATTCTGTTTCCTGTTTTTCACCCTCTTCCACAATAAGCACCTGCATTTGTTTCTTCTTTTTTTTCTAGCCTAAAGATAATTCATTAAAGTAGCTTTCCTTCCCCCTTTTTTTGATCCACCTCTCCACCTCCGAACACCCCCCTAAAAAACACCATCAATATTTCATAAACTTACAGTGACAAATGTATTTTAATGTGGTCCACAGAGAACCCGAGATTGATTGGCCTCTCAGAAATATGACACGTTTCAAAGCAGGATATTCATGGAGTGTTTTAGTGCCTACATTAGTCAGAGAGAAGCAGCGCCTGAATTTATCATAGTTATGGCTTTCTCGGTATCCATTTTCTTTTAGCCGCTGACAGCAAGTATCTGAATGGTCCCTATTGATTGGCTTTGTGGTTCTGTCTTTAAAATGCATTGGCTGTGGGGGTTTTCAGATCAAATTAAGCCTTGGCTTCCTGGAGGTTGTGCATATCCACAGCGCAAGTGCAGACAAAGCTGGCTTCATTCATGCTGATTTTCATTCACAAGGGCATACACGTACGGGAAGGGAAAGCTGAAATCTCCACTGATATTGCGGGCGAACTGAGCCCTCTTCTTTGAAAGCAAACCTCTGGTAATCTCAGAAGGAAGCAGCAAGGAAGGATGAGGGACAGGAAGCACCTACTGCTGTTGCTTGGGTGCCGATGGAGCGTGTGAGTGTTGTGATAGCACGTGGCCTGGGGAACCAGGGCCGGGGTTTGGGAGAAAGCTGAGACATCTCCACATCTTGAGCACTGCTCAGAATCCCTAATCGCAAGGAGCGTTATCTGATGGGCTGTGCAAACCGTCAGCGTGTGCCGTTCGTGTCTCACTCTGAAGAGGGAGGTTGTGTCTTGTCACTTGATATCCTGTTTGCAGCGTGACAATCGTGCACGCAATCTCTGTGCCCTATAGAGGTGTGCCTGGATCTTCAGTGTGGTGACCAAATTTTAAGGTTAGATAGAAGATGGTTTTCATGCCAAAATAAATTATTATTTAAAACGTTGAGCTAAAGAAAATACTTAGTTTATGCAATTTTAATTTAACTCTGTAAATTTCACTGTAGCTCAAGTGAATTACATACTTCTGTTGTGTAACGTATCTAGAAAGTTTTAAAAATTATGGCCTGTTATAACCACCGTCCCTCCTCCCTGTTTTGTTTTTGGGTCCCAACCAAATGCATTGATCGTATTTATGAAAAGCTTTGAATAACTTAAAGATGAGTTCTAGCAATCTAATTTGGTAAACACACAATTGCTTACTAATACCCTTCTTCTTGATTTGAATTGCAAGGCTGGGGCAGAACAAATGTGCATGATGAACTGCACTCTTTAATTTACAGAATATTCCTTCAGGAATCTTGTTGGATGAAGTACTTTGTGTGCTCAAACCATTTAAAATTCCTACTTTCCCCCCGCCCCTAATACAGTTTATCGGTGTCATCAATCTAATACTCCTTGTGAGTGTAAAACCCATTTTTAGAAAGCAAGCAAAATAAATTAGCTCTTGGGTTGTGCCTCAGCACATGGTTCAACTTGGCTTCAGATTTTACTGCAATCTTTTGTACAGTCCTGTTGTAAAACACAGGAGTTCCAGCAGTGACTGAATGTGGGTGGAAAATCAGAATGATTGGATTTATCAGAAGGGCAGAGAGATGACTTTTTCAGAGGCTGTAGATTCGTGGAGTTTGAGGCCAGGATGAACCACTAGATTGTCCCTCTGACTTACTGCCTATTGTAGGCCATGCATTTTGCCTGGTTACTACAGGATTAGAATCATGGAATGGTTAGAGTTGAAGGGACCTTAAAGGTCGTCGACTTCCAACCCCCCTGCCACGGGCAGGGACACCTCTCACCACACCAGGTTGCTCAAAGTTCCATCCAGCCTGGCCTTGAGCACTTCCAGGGATTGGGCATCCATAGCTTCTGGTCCCAGTACCAACCCCTGAGGAACACCACTCATCATTGGCTGCCACTTGGACACTGAGCTATTGAACACAACCCTTTGAGTGCAGCCATCCTGGCAGTTCCTTATCTGCTGAGTGGTCCATCCGTTGAATCTGTGACTAGGATGTCATGTGGGACAGCATCAAATGCTTTGCATAAGTCCGGGTAGATGATATCTGTTGCTCTGCCCTTCATCCTGATAACTTTTGTGCTTAACTGCAGTGTAACTTGTGTCTATTTATTCCAGGTATTTCGAATAGCATACGTTTCTTGATTTGAATATAGCAAAAGCTGGAGGGAAAAAAAATAGCAAGCCTCTGGTTTTTAGTTTAAATCAGCCTGGCTTCAGTTTCCAGCCATTAGTTTTTGTTATGCCTCTCACTGATAGATTAATGAGCCATTTAATACCCTTTGTTTTCTCCCCGTGAAGGTACTTATACACTAATCAAGTTACCTCTCAATCTTTGTTGATAGACTAAATAGATTGAGCTCTTGCAGCTCTCGTTGAGATCTCAGTTAATTCTCCCTCTCATGCCCAGTTGCTTAGATCTTTGTTTTTTCTCAGCACTCTTTACGAAGTTGCGACAGTGCTACTGAGCTTTGTGTGCCTTTTACTGGTCTCACCAATGTCATAAATAAAAGTATAATCGCTTCATCAATCCTGCTTACTACTCCTCTTGTTTATATCTCTAAACCCAACATTAGCCATTTCTGTCACAACGTTGTGCTGGGAGCTTACGTTGAGTTGCTTGTTCAGTAAATCTTTTTCCAAATAATTGATTTGGAGGCTCTCTGTTGGCATGGAAGGAGGATGGCACTTCTTTAATTTTCCAGAGTTTTCACTTCTGGGTTGTATTAGGAATGCATCATCTCATGCTTTCTGCAAATTATGAAAGTCCCTTCATACCCATATGCAAAGTCTACACTGTCCTACCTGCCTGCCATCACCTTGGACTCTGCGTAGGAGAAAACAGAAGCATCATGATAGTTAAAGAGATGTTCTCTCCCTGGACTTGACTGATACCAATGTGATCCCTAGATCTGAAACTTCTGCCAGTTGGTAGAGGATGGTATTCTCACTTATTTTATGCTTTCATGCTATGATGCAATTTATTTTTTTTTCTTTTAATAAAAAACCCAAACCAGCAAAAAGTAAAAGCACAAGAGAATATCAGACCAAACCAAAACACCCCACAATCAAATCCAAAAACGTCAGAGGTCTTATACGTAGATGAGACGTGAGGGGTAGAAGCAGCTGTAACCAGCACCCCATGGTGTGGCCAGTATGGACTGTCCTTTGTCGAGTTGACTTTGACTGACTTGACTCGATGACATTTCAGTGGGGAGAGCTGCATTTGTGCAGTCAAATTATTTATATACGCTCACTTAGTATTAAAGAAAGAAAATGGAAGAGTAAGTCTGAGTTAGGATAATGCTGAATGTGATAATTACGCTTCCCTCCTAAAGGAATCCATGCTGAGACTAACATGCATTCATCCTCCAGGACAGACTATTCTGTTAGTCTCTTTTTAAATAAACGATTAGAAGTGGCTGGGAGGATCCGCAAGGCTTCTGTGGTCTCACAGGCTCCAAGAGACCCTGCTGTTGGACTGTGATTTGTTCCTCTGTATTTACTCTTTACAAATTAATTTTATTGATACTGGGGACTCACCCAGAAGTCTTAATTAGGATGGAAGTTATTGTGTGAAGAGAGATCTAGCCACAGACACCAAACTGAGACCAGCAAGTCGACAAAACGTTTTTTAGTATTTAATATCTCGCACCTCAAGGATGACTGAACAGGGGGCTTTTGATGGGCAGTAGATACGTGGCGGTTTCTGACGGCTGGACTCTTGGGGAAATCTCATGTTGGACCCACCCCACTCTCAAACCTGGAACAGAAACATCCAAAAGTGCTTACTTTAATGCCATAGTATCTCTTCTGGAAAAAAAAAATAAATAGAATTTTGTTGATGCAGACTCTTAGGTGGCTCTTGTATGTACAAAGATGTGGGTTTGTTTGCCAGCAATGGCTATTCATGGACAAACATGGGTGTTTGCTGCTCATCAGACATGGAGCAGGCTGCAGTTGGAGCAGGCAGGATGGAAGCTACATGTAATACTAGGAGTAGATAATGAAAACTATCCAAACCTGAAGTGACCTGCTGAGGATTGCTTCAAATCATCTGTGCATCGTTGTAAAAAGAGAGCTGAGGAATAGGGGGAGAAGGTTTTGTGTCAACATTAAGTAGGGCCGCATTTGAGTTTTTTTTTTCCCCCAGTCCTTGGAGTTGGCCCTTAGGTAATGCTTCCCTTCCATGGGAGTTACATGAAAGTAGTGTTTTCTGGTGCACTGTTTGCTGCAGAATTCAAAGCAGTTAAATTTCGTATGACACTGCAAAATAAAACGTGACTTCTTAGTTGCTGTGTACTTGCTGTGCAGAGTAATGCACAGCATCTCATATGGATGGTTTTATGCAAATAAAGGGGGAAGTATTTGTGGACCAGCAGGCGTGCTGTATTGTTGGGGTGTTTTGTCCCCCCCGTTTGCACTAAGGTGTCTTATTTTTTAGTGAAATGTTTCAAGTGTGCAAGTTGGTGAGATTGTATTTTACTGCAGAAAGCCTGTATGGGACCCATTCTCAATTTTTAAAACTTCAGATTGCTTCTTTACTCATCAATGCACNACTGTGGCAAAGAAACTGCCTGTATCGCAAACACTTTACTTGAGCTGGGTAGGAAAAATTGCCCATTCTGTCTGGTGAAGCGTTTCTGGGTTTGTGAGCTGTGTCTGGCATTTATGAGCGGTGATAGAAGATGCTTGGAGGAGAGACAGGCATCAGACCCCACTCCTTTGGCAGTGAGTCTTTTCCAAATTGCGTGGTGTGTCTGATTTGAAATTGCTTGTGTCTTTACAGCTAGAATGATGCTCGTTTTCTTTTCCCCTTGCATTTAGTTATTTGTAAGGTGACGAAGTTGCCTGTGCAATTTCAGACGGGACTTTTCTTCAAGGGAAGGAAAAAAAAATAATGCAGTAACTGAACTGACAGCTCAGGTCAGATGAGGGTGTAGACAGTCACCAAACTGCTGCGTGGTGAGAACTGTCACAAGATGAGCAGGGTACAGTTGCACAAGAAACAAACTTCAGCACGTGTTTGACTGGCTAAAATTTGCACTAAGGTGTCTTATTTTTTAGTGAAATGTTTCAAGTGTGCAAGTTGGTGAGATTGTATTTTACTGCAGAAAGCCTGTATGGGACCCATTCTCAATTTTTAAAACTTCAGATTGCTTCTTTACTCATCAATGCACTCTGCTTTCCAAGCTATATAATTTGAGGTAAACAGGAAACAGGTCGTTGACACTGGTAATTCAGAATACTTTTTTTTTTCTTTCTTTCTCCTTTGTGCATCTAAATGAAATGACCAATTGAAAAGCTTTGTTTTTTAAAGACACAAATTCAGTGAACTGAGCATGTCAGTTTATGTTGATAGACGAAGTTACCTCTTTCAAATTTACTTATTTCAGAATTAAATACCTTGCTTTTCTAAAGGAAAATCCACTTTGAAATACAGTGTTTGTGTTTTTCTTGTTTTCTCTTCTTTTTTTTTTTTTTTTTTTTTAAGTGGGAATTCTGAAAGGAGTCTTTAGGGGGTTGTTTACATTCAATTGTAGCAAAGCGGCTGCTCTGGAAATAATTGGTTTTGTAGATACAGTTGTTTCTCACAAATGTCTGTTTTGTGATGGAAAAATTTTGATTGAAAATTCTTGATCAACAGTCCCTATCAACTCAGCAATAGATTATGTTATCTAGGAACAGCAGTGACATCTTCTGCATCTCTCTTCTTCAACTCTCAAAACTTTATCTGAGAAATATCAAGTTTGATGCTGCTCCCAAAAATATTTTTTTGCATAGATTGCAAAGTGTTAAGGGAGTGTTAAATAGTTTTTTTGCCTGTTACTGGCCAGGCCAAGCTTTACTTACCCATTTGGCAGCTGCTTTGTCTCTCATTTGTGTGTTCCTTACAATTTGTAGAACACAGCAGAGCAGATATCAAGAGAGAGCTTATTAATAAACGTAGCACAGCAAAATCTTTCCAGCAGCAGTTTAAACTTGCACAAGAATGGTGGTGGATTTGTCTTTTTTTAAAAAACAACATTCTTAATGGGGGGAAAATAAACTAAATGAAAAGAATACTGAAGTGTAATATCTTTTGGAGAGACTGGAAAGAAGTTCACATAGGAATATGTGTAACCTCGAAAAAGAAGCCCGTCTGTTTAGTACAGATACATTCTCTGTTAAACTTCTCTTGCGAACGATGAAGTGGTTGCACTTACGCAATGCAAATGTTGCACATACACTATTTCACTAAAACTATAGCAGCTTTCTTTCCATTTCTCATTTGAGAGGCAGAACTGTTTTATTTTAGTGCTGTTTGTCATGGAGAATGTGGTGATGAAGTGTGTGCATGTACAGAGATGGATTTGTTGATGATTAGGGAGGAGAAATAAGAAAGGAGGAAAAGGAAAATTTCTGAATGTAGAAACCCAAGCAAAACTGTTGGTATCAATCACATTTGGGAGCAGGATTCGACAGAGGAGTGAAGCTCCTGGGACACTGTGGGAAGCTTACAGTTGTTCAGGGCAAGAATAGATTGTAGAGTATTATCCTTTTGATGAACTAATAGTTTTGAGTACTTCTAAAAATAGCTGTTCAGGAAGCTGATGACTCCTTAAATGTTTCAGCTTGACATAATGTTCTCTAACCTGATACAAAATTATTCTTGATTGGATGTATCAGTGCAGGCTGTGACACCCCACTGCAGAAAACACCAGGGTTTGAGCTGTAGTTTGTGCATCTACCTCCAGGATTCACATGTTCAGCTTCCAGTAGCTCCTGTGAAACTCAGCCCAGTTGGTAGAAATCCCACCAGTCCCATCAGTGTGAGCTGTATCGGCATCAGAACTGTACACCAGAGTTACAGGTACAAGTTACAGATGAGTATGTCAGCGTACAAGGAGCTTTCTTAAAGAAGCACACAGGAAAATCTTGGTTCCTGTCTTAATGAAAAAATCCAGCTTCACTTTATTGCCAAAGGTTGTGGTTCCCTCTGCTTGCCCCATTTGGTATTTTTGGATATTTTGTACTTTTATGTTTGTTTTGTACTTTTTTGGGAAAAAAAAAAAAAAAATCCAAACAAGCCGTGTCCCTGGTAAAAAGCAGGATGTTTGTTTTTGGAGGCAGAAGCTCACAGTTTGGCTGTTGGAGCAAAAAACGGAGTGCTTCCCAAGCATTTCCTCTCACGTCATCTTTGGTTTTGATTTCAATTCTTATATTTCTTTGTTTCTCTGTGCAAACTTTCAAACCTCTGTTTACTGTCTGATTAAAAGCATGCATACATTAATATGTGGGTGTCTACTTTAATGGACTTCAGGGCATAATTTTTGCACTAGGATTGAAGTCAGTAGACTGTGTGCATGTGGGGTGTATGGTGGAATGGCTGATATTAAGCTTTTTTGAAGATGCTTTGTGTCCCTGACACATTAGGTAGGGATGCACTAATGCAGATCAATAGTCTACTGTGACCCAAATTTTCACAAATTTTTTTTTGTTGTTTGTAACTTCTTAATGTCTCAAATACTCTGAATTAGTCTCAAACTCCTAAACCCATTAAATCACTTTCTAGAAAAACATATTGCTGCTGGAAGTGCCGCTGTGGTGGGTTTCTTATCTTCTTCTGGTCTGTGTTGTTGAGAGCAAAGCAGACTTTGTCAGGGAAAGTGGTATCTCCTTACTAGAGTGTCTGCTATAGTGAGTGCTGGGGATAAACAGCCACAATTTTGAACAGAAGGTACCAAACTTGACTATTTTCCCTTTTGCTTATATCAGTTGCTCCACCTGGAACCTCATCTAGCCTGTATGCTCAGACCATCGTTGCTCTAATAACGCTACTGGCAGGCAATTAACCATCAGTTCCAAATTGTCCATATGAGTGAGTGTGATTCGTTCCTGCCTAGATTTTTGTTGTTTTTCCCTGTGAAAATACAAAATAGGTTTTAAATTGCAGCTGATGTTGTAAATGTCCATGGAATCATGGAGAAGCTAACGCTGCCAGCCTGTGCTCTGTGGGGATCGCTTTGTGAGATAAACACCAGTATGTGAGGTGATGCTCAATATTTCCAGGTTGCATATCCATAAAGCTCTATTCCTAAAATATACCCTGCTGCACTACCTTGTTTCTCAAGAAAGAATAGTATCATTACATCAAAATGTCTTCTTACCACCAGGGCCCCTTCCAAAAATATATATACTTTTTTTTTTTTTTTTTTCAAGAAAAAACCCAAACCACCAATTCTGTGGATTCCTGATGTCTGTTACTTACAAGTTAACAGTGGAAAGGTTCTTATTCGTGTAATGGATGAAGCGATGATATTGGGACACTCTTCCAAATGTCAAGGTTTCTCTTTCCTCTTTGCAAGGAACTTGGTTCAAGGAATGTGGGGAGTGAAGAGAAACGAAACGGGTTGGAGTGTTTGTAATCTGCATATGTTTTTGTGTGTGTCTGGTTGTTCCCTCTCCCCATGTCAGGCATTCAGTACCTGGGTAAGGAAGCACAACAGAGATGTGTTAAATGTCAGTCATCCCCAGAGCCTCCAACAATGAACAAGGATTAAACAAGAAGCTGTAGAAAAGGAAAAAGAAATCCATGTGCAGATTTTAATAATTCATAAACGTTGCATCAATTTTACTATTCTCTGCATTTAAAAACAAGGCCCAAACTATGCCTGCAAGCATAACTTTCCCTTTACTGTAAAAGGGATTGAATTCATTATGGCTAAATTCTGGTTATATCAGTTATTTATTTATTTTCTTTTTTTGGGTGATGGTTCTCTTGCATTTATGGATAGACTAAACAGAGAATCTGATATCCAAACCATGCTGAATGTGAAAGTTTTCATAAAATTGAACCTACCCTGAACCCAAAATGATGACAATTTGCAAGCCTTCAGTATTCTGTAGCTTTGCCAATCTTCATTTTAATGAGTTAAGGACCAAGCTATAATTACTTATTAGAAATGTGTCTAGTGTGCTTTCATGACGATGTCCAAGATGAGAGAGAGATTAGGATTATTTTTTTTGAGGTCAACAAGATTAAGTGATGTTGGAAGAGTGCGAAAGGAAGGTTTGTTTTCTTTCCCACCATTGTATGATGCAGCACAAATGTCTTTTACTTTTGGATCGGGAACATAGCAGTCTCAGTCTTGGAGGTATTTTCGGTGTTAATGGCAAACAGCTTTCCAATGCTGTTAATGCTCCACGTAAGAACTCCAGGTAACTGCTGAGTTGAGTAATTGGAGTGAATTGAATCCTGTTCATGTCCTGATTCAGCAGCTGAGAGCGTGTGAAGTGTCAGTAAAGGTAATTGAGTCAAGGCAAGCCTTGTGATTGCGTAGCACAACGCTGCCTTCTTTGGCTTCAGAGACGGGACTGCGCCACCTGGGCTGTGACTTTGCAGGTCTGCGCCAAAGCCTGTCCCTTTCCCCGCTTGTGTCCTGTTTGTCTGGTGCCCTCCCTCCCCGCAATGCAGGTAACCATGAGGGCTGAGCCTGTCCAAGCTACATCTGTAATTTCAGTAATGTAGTAACAGAAGCGGCCTCCATCCAGCCTAACAACCGGCAGCGTGTTTCGGGTTACGGCGTTGGGTGCGTAGCTCGCTCTTGGAGCTGCTCATCCAGATTTACATCATTTTCTTGGAGTTCTGTTTCAGGCTATGGATCTAACCCCTGGCTTTCACCTTTCTGGGGTCTGGTATCCTGAAATGGAAGGATGCTGATGGTAGTCATTTATCTAGCTATCTGGATTTTTTTTTTAAACATGTCAGTCTTTTAAAGCTAACTCTTAATCATGGTTTTTAAAATAATGCTAATACTCTTTGACTTTTAGCTGCTGCCATCACGTGGGTCATGAAAACAGTTACTTCTAACTGTTCAGCAGTGGAAACTCCTTGCGAAGTAAACCTGCTTTGATGAGCTGGGATTTAGGACCAGGAATGTTCCAGCCTGTCCAGGTAGCTGCCTTGCTTATCAAGAGATCTCTCTGAAACCTTAAGGTAACCTTTAATTTCCATTTGAGCAAATCTCTGGCACTAGCCAACGGGAGCCACTTGAATCACTTGGTCCAAGGATGTTTCTGACTTGCTAATAGGCTGCCCTAACCGAGATCTAAAATCTGACTGTAGGAGAATTATGGCTTTTTTTTTTTTTACATCTGAGTTGCAGGCACTGGCTTAAAAAGCTTCTTATCCAGAATAAGTACAATGAATTTTGGTGGAATTCTTATGACAAAGCAGACAGAGCTAGAAAAGTAATAAGGAGATCTCTGGTCCTGAGCCCTTTCCCTCCCTGCCTATTGAAGCTTCTGAAAACCAAACAAATGCCAAACAAGTGAGTAGAAATGAGGGTACCTCTGATTTCCTACTAGTGTTTCTGATAATTTACTTGTAAAACAGTTTAGAAAATTAGGACTACTGTGCTGCTGCAGTCTTCATGCCCTCATGCTGGAAATTTGTTCCCTCCATTCTGCAGCAAACCCCACTTCAATGGCTGTCAGCACACCGGCAGCTCTCATCTCACTTCTCTGGAAGATGGTGCTGGATAGTCCCTGTTTCTCCTCGGGGAAAAAAAAACAAAACAAAAACAAACAAAACAATCAGCGTGAGAGTTCCTACAAGATAAATTATGCTACTGCTGCTTTCCATATATGTTCCTCTTAGGCAGGCAGGATGGTGTCCTCAAAATACAGCCTTAGTACTACTAGAGGAGGTTTTCCAATCTCATCACTTCAGTTGATTTTCATTGCCCTCGCTCGTGGTAGACCTCTATGCATTGAGACCTTGTTGTTCAAGGTAGTGTACAAATCAAAAAGCTAATTAGAAACTGTCTCAAAGCATTTTCTGAAGGAGAATTAAAAATCCCAAAGTTACATTTCAGGGCTTGAGCTCACTTTCTCATGGTTTGTGATGACCAGGGAACAAGAAAATACAGCACCAAAATGGCAACTGTTGTCATAGTAAATAAGCTGATATTTTTGGTGGTGTTTTTGGATCTGAAGTCACTTTCTGTTTCTGACTGTCTTTTGGAAATGCAAAGAAAATTTTGAAAGGAGATACTGAGAACATGGTGACTGTTTTCTATTCCTCTAATGTCTGTTCTTTGTCTTGTGTCCACCTCGTACCTGGCAAGATTCCTACTTTGTTGAATTATTTTTGCAAATATGCACATAAAATTAAAGAAGTTTGGAAAGAAAATGGGATTGTATTTAGAGATGGATAATGATTCATTTATAAGTAATTGCTGTCAGGACTGTGGGGTCTGATTCAGGTCACTGTTAATTTAACATAGTTCAAAAGGGAATTGATACTTTTTATTCACATATATTTAATCAAACAGTCCCTGGGGAGAAACAGAAAGGGAACTGAGAAGTGGGGATCAGCTAAGAGGATGCGGGGTTTGGATGTGACAGAATTATTTTGTTCTTTCTGGGGCTGTTGGTCTTTCTCATACTTTGGTTTTCTTGCAAATAGAAACAGAGAGCTTCTCAGAAGGGTAGATCAGAGGCTGCTTGTTCAGGTCCTGCTGGCAAGGTATTTCAAAGTGTCACTGGCAACTCATTTTTCAGTTGAAAACACTTTTAATTCCTAATTTCTTGCTTTAATTTTTCTTCCATGGCTCTTCACTCTGGCTCCTTATTATGATATTTGTGCCCAAATTGTTCTCTGTCCCCCAACTTCTTAGAAAGTCTTTGGAAGAAGACAGGCCTCTGGAATCAAGCTGGTAGACACCTCCTGCTAACTGGTCTATCATTTAGATAAGAGCAGTTTTGTACAGAAGTTCAATGCTAGTAAGTGATGCTGTTTGGATCTTTCGTGATCCTAGAAGTGTCACAGTCGTTCCAAATATTCCTGTACTGGAAAACCATTTGCAAAATAGAAATAACGATGAACTCTGAAAAAGAGCAGGACTTTCTCAATCACTTCCCCTTCTCTCTCCCTGATTTATGCAATCCTTTACACCTTTGCTGTTCACGTCTGGCCCCCATCTCCTTCCGACCCCACAAGCTGCTGTGCCCCTTTTTGGGGAAAGGAGAGAAGAAATGATGTTGGAAGGTGGGTGTGAAGTTCAGCAAGCTTTCCGCCTGTGCTTCTCTGCTTCTCCTTCCACTGCAAGAGTAGTAGATTTGTGTGGATAAAACTGCTCAGGCTCTGGCAAGATGCACAGGATTGGGGTTGGGAGGTGTGGAGTGGAGTGGGGCTGGGTTGGACCACCCAGGCCAGCATGGAAAGAGGCACAATAGCACTATTCTAGCTGGCCGGTAGCAGGGGTGTCACGGGTTTGTTCAGAATTGTGATGCTGCCGTGGTATTGGTAAGTCACCCCATCAGTAATGTTTAGCACCTCATCAGATCAGTCTTGTGTAATGTAACATTCCTGGTTGCACGCTGGTAGAGGTGGTGTTCTTGAGCTGGAGAGTACATTATGGGGGTTTCGTGGCTCCCAAATATGATTTAGTGTAGAAAGAGGTGCTTGGCAGGGATCACAGCATTGGGATTTATACACATAAAAGGATTGAATATCTTACTTTGTGAATCTGATCCTGAAAGCGAGAAATTGATGGCATTGGTTATAACTAGTCCTGGTAAAAGCTTTGTTGTTCATTCCATAATTTTACTTAATATCTTGCTGTAGTAGGCCCGTTGCCGTAGCTCTGCTAGAAGGGGTTTCAGAGTTATGCTGGTTTGCACGACTCCCAAGTGGAGGTGGCTTTGGCCAAACGTTCGCTAAGCATTAGGACGCAATTGTCAAACTTGGTCTTGCTTTTATCATCTGTTCTAATGTGTGGTTCCACCTTAAAACTCAGCAGTAGAAAACATTATGGCAGGTTGTGAAGCCGCTCATTTTTCTGTTTAAAAAGTGCTTACTGACAAAGAATTGTCCATATTGAATGACCAGCTGGGGATGGTCTTTGTGCTGCCTGATACTTGGGTAAATTTCCAGCTACTTTTCCACCTGGATGTTGATTTTGAACTAAATTTTTGTCTCTCCTTGAAACCCGTGAAATCAGTTTTGCTGTCTAGTATTGCATATCGATTTTGATATAAAGGGGAAATATCCTCCTCCTTTTGGAATGGCAGAAGGAAATTTGGAATCGGTATGTTAGTTTAAACCCAAGAATCTTAATAAGTGATACCACAGGCAAAAGGGTTTGATGAGGCACCTCCTCGATCAAGAGAAAGGAACCTTAGGGAAGGCTGTGGGTGCCTTTCTGCTGTGCATACCCAGTCTTGTGCTTTCAGATGAATCTTTCCTGGGACATTAATGTTTAGTTCAGGGTTCAATTTTGTATCTTGCATCATGTCTTATTAAAATGTATATTGTGCCTTTATGAATTTTTAAAATCAAGCACTTAGTAAAGAGTTCATAATAACTTTTATAAACCATTAACAATGGTACGATGAACTAATTTTTGTGGCTTCTGTGCAGAGCCAAAGAGTGGAAGATAGGATGGTGCGAAATCCTTGTGGGATAAGAAAACAATTAATTGATTGTTAATTGCTGGCAGAATTGCAGTCGGCTTCAGCTCAATTTGATTTAGCTACAGTGTAAACTGGGGAGGAAGGACCCACCCAGCAAACCCTTGCTGCTTAGCCCATGGGAAGAAAATTAGACCTTTGGGTATTTTTCAGGTAAAGCTTAGTGTGTCATTAGTTGGCTATGAATGCAGTCCCGTGGAGGCGCTCTGATTCCCGCTGGGACAAACACATCCTCCTTGCCTGGCTGGAGTCCTGCTTTTGTATAGTAAGGTGCAGAATTAGGAAAAAGGCAGCTAAAAGTGGCATCTAACACTTCCTGCAGAGGAATTTTAGAAAAGGAAAAAAAATATAAATTTTTAGGGTAATATAGGACCAAAAATGGATGACACGGTATTTTATTGCTTAGCAAATAGATTCTCTGTAAAAGATAAGGTTCAGCGCCTGAGGTGAACCAGTTATCCATGTTTTACAGTCTGGGTGTAATGTGGAGTCTATTTTCTCTATTAAAAGGGAAGAGTTTTTTGGCAATTACTTTAAAGCAACATATATAGAAATATTTGTATTTGTGCAAAGAAGCAGATCTGTGTCTAAATTTAGTCTGTGGATGACAAAGACAAATCTTACCTGCAGAGTATTTGGCTACATGGTTGGTATCTTTAAGCAAAACATACGTCTTGATTAATGTTTCAATTGTTAACAATCCTTAGCAACATCTAAAAAAATCTCTACCACTTTTATTTCTTCCAAAGAATTTTCTGGTAAAGCCTTTTCGGGTTGGTTTCTTCCTTGGAGCAATCCAGTTGAAGATTGCATTTAGGGATCATTCTCGGTGAGTATCTTGCCGAAGGTGAAACTCTCCACTGAAAAGCAAATCAACTGGGATAGACTTGTAAGTCTTCCAGCAAGTCCATCTGCATCATTATTATTACAAAGTAAGGAAAAAGCCAAGACGTGCAGCACTGGATACCTACATCAGGTCATGCTGTGACAAGCCAATGGGAATTTCAGGCTATTTAATACACATTCTTGTACAAGCTACTGTAAGCACTTTTTATTTTCTTCCATCCTTGCTTCTGGAATGAGGTGTCCAGCACCGAAGCTGTGAAGGAAGCAGGTGCCTGTAGATTGTTCCCACTTCCTTCTGAAAAAAAAATGCTGTGTGCCTTTACTGTCCTGTTCCATCACATCAGCTACTTTAGATGGTCACAAGCCAATGACTGACAACTGAACGTAGAAGAGAAAATTCTAGGCAAGCAGCATCAGACAGTTTTTCTTAACGTGGAGGTTACAGGGGAGTTCTGAGCTCCTTCCTGACATGCAGCTGGTGGGTAGCAACGTGGAGGGAGGGAGAGTGGAAAGAGGTAATGGAGGGAAAAGAAATCTTACCTTGGCTTCACCAGTGGCAACATGAGCATATGCAATTATAAGATAGCTGGCAGATGACAGAGTTAGTTAATGTAACAAGTTCTGTAAAGCATTTAGCCACATTCTAGTGTTTAATCAGCTGTGTAAAGTGCAATATCTATCTTTCAATTTTATGCCATTAAGGGAGACAAGATTTTGATTAGGTACTTAATCTGGGCAAGAGGAAAACAGGCCCAGAGCAAGCCCACAATAGGCAGCAGAAGGGACATTCGACGAAGGATTCGATAAAGGAGAAAGACAGAAATTTAACATAAAAGAGAATTAGTGCAGCTCCTTTCAATTTAGTGCACAGATTTTTATGGACTAATCAATTAGAGGCTGTGGCTGTGCTGCTGGGAAGTGGTGCCGTGTTAGAGGCTTTGCCATATTAATTCTGTTCATTACAGCGAGGTCAGATGGAGTGCTTTGGAGAAGCCCCTCCTGCTGAGCAGGTCACATCTTGGGTGTTGTCCCTTTGTTCAAAGGGGTGTAAATGGGGTAAAGCGAGCACTGGAAGTTGTGGGGGCAGTTGTTTGTGTAGCAGTTTGCTCTGTGTGAGCACCTGCAGGTTCTTTTGCTTTCTCCCATTTTTGGCTTTGAAAAGCTGGCTTCTTGATATTTTCCTTTATTGAGAAAACAGTCTTCCTGGAGAGAAAATGAGATCTAGTGGCAGGATGCTAGATGGAGCACTGGAAGGTCTGGGTACAGTTTGCAGGTCTACTTAGAGCTTCCTTCTGACATTCAGCAATTGTCCCAGCTGTTAACTAGAACATTACCTGACATGAAAGCCATGAAGTTAATTACTTTACCCTGTGGAGATGAGAAATGGAAGCACTTGTGAGTTAGAGGTGACTTCGAGCTGTGCACCCACCATGCAAATAAGGTGGTGCACACTTAAAACACACATAAAATTTGCACTCTCATGCAAATAAGATGCACTCAGGTGTGTCAGAGGCATAGCTATGTATTGCAGACTCTATCTCATGTAGCACCTAGGGCTGGGCACCCGTGGAAGTCACAATATATGAGTTTGAAGTATTTGAGGCATCTGCCATGCCTGTACTTGGGTCAGGAGGGTAGCAGTGTGGGCCTTCTGTAAAAGGGAGCTTACTCTGAGTGGGATCTCCCATGGGGTCTGCTGAGGGGTCTGCTGCAGAGGTTGGGGTAGGGATGGTGGAGATTGATTGTTCTGGGAGAGCAAAACAAGGAGCTGAATGAGTGCTGGGTCCCAAAACTCTGGTATGAAAGAGGTTGAAGAGGTACATTCAGAGGATGAAGATCTGACCAGAGAGAAGACAGCTTCCAGTTTCTTTGAAGTAGGTGTCAACAATCCCAAGTGCTACAATTGCTAGGAACTTAATGAGGAAGGGTGCTTGGACAAGCACCACAGGGAAAGATACAGTTTTTGGTGAAGCAGTTGGATCTCTCAAGGGTCTGGAATACCTGTAGCGATTTGAGACTTGAACTGGGATAGCTTCAAACAAGTTCCAAGAAAGGGTATTTCTCTCATAGAAGCGTGGAAACAGCAAAATGAATCAATAAAGGCAACTAGAAGTTCTGGCACTAGGTCAGGTATGACTTTCTTCTGGGGGTTTCCCAGTAAAGACCCGCTTTCTGCATAGGGCACTTCTCATAGTGTAATATAGGGGAGAAATTGAGGAGCGTTTTTGGACTGAGAAAACTGTGTATCATGCCTCCTCCCACTTTTTGAAGGTGCTTCAATGTTTTTTTACCATAGTCTGCCCTTTTCCAGACAAGAGCGGTCAAACCATAATCCAGCCTGTGTCCCTGGCAGGGCTGAAATTTTCTTTCTGACCCACGAGCAGCTCAGAGAACAACAAGTTCTCTTTTTTCCGTTCTAATGAATTGCAGTATTTACGATTGTATCTACTCCATAGTATATGTATGGTCCTGGAGAGGTTGGAGGACAGAGAATATGTTAGGAAAAACATTTCTTTTTTTCAGCTGTGTCTTGTTTGTGGCGTAGCCTCTAGGACTTGCACCACAGTTTGCTTCGTGCATTGATTTCAGACCTGGGTGAGCTTGGAAAGATCGAGGGAGAAGAGACTGCAGATGTAAAGATTAGAAGAGCATCTTGCCTGTTCTGTGCAATGCAGATCTTAAAGTAGTTTATTTCTTCCTTGTTTTTTTTTTTTTTTTTTCTTTCTTTTTCTTCTCAGGACTCTCACTTTGCCTTTCAGAAGGTAATGCATGTTCTGGGGACACTCTCTTCTCCTACAGCAGCCTCTGAAGCTGACCCACTGCCCTGTGAGACTCAGTACCCCCTGTTTCAAGTGGAAATTTGTCAGTTGTGCTGGGCATATGTATGTAAAACAGGGGAATTCCTATATGGTATGAACTTGTATGGTAGAGAGCAAGAGTCCGAGTCTGTGGTCTCCAGAAGAGCTTAAAACAGAATTACCACTTAACTCCCTTGTCTTTGGTGTGGTATGTGGGTTGGGAATTTTTTTGTCACCTTCCAACTAGTCTCTGTCGGCACTGGGTTGTGCTGGGCTTCTGATGGTTCCCTCAGTCTGTTAAACCACAGAATTACTTCTGTTGTTCTAAATGCAGTGGCTCCTTCAAATCCTTGTCTCCTGAGGATGATGTGACGGAGCGTATTAGTTTATGCTAAGCTGCAGAAAACTTGAACTCCCTGACTGTTCAATTCATGCAGAGTTATGACAGGTTATGCCTGCAAGCTACAAGTTAGGGAAATTATTTTCTGTTCAAACATTTCATTTCTCTGCAACTCTATTATTCTATTTCTCTTCTTCTTTGTCTCCCTGCAAGGGAAGTTCTGAGATATAAACCACTTCATCTCTGGCTGCTCCTTCCCTGCATCTATATACGGGACCAGGAAAATAAGATGCATTTTTTTTTTCTTTAATCATATAGCCATCTTGTTTGCTAACCAAAATCATTTTATGGAAGTCACAGCTGAAAGCATAAAATGCAAAGGGAAAAGAGCATGTTTTTTTTTAATCTCATTAAGTCTGTAAAAATGTGACGCTTGCAAATGCTGCTAAAGGCCCATGTGAAATGGGATAAAGGAGGGTAAATTCCAAATTATCAGGAATCTCAGTTAAGATTTGATCCTCTATAGCTGGAGCCAGTAGTTGTTTTTTCATGATGTACAGTGGGAGTGAGATCACACTTATTATTAAAAAAAAAAAGTGGGGAGGATAAAAAAGACAAAGACAACCTTTTTAGACTGTCCCTTTAGAATAAAAGTGGACAGGTGAGGCGTATCTACTTGCCTGCACTTGTTCTCCTGCAGACAGAATTTTTTAGCTCTTTTAAAACTGTGTGCAAGGACTTTCAGTTGAGTTTAAAAGTCTGCTTTTGGACCAGCAGCCCAGATAACGTGTCTGTGCCCTGGGGTTGGTTCCCTGACAAGGGAACCGTAAGCTGGGAGGTAAAGCTTTCTTGGATGTAAGGGGCAAGTTAAAACAAAGGCACAATTACCTGGGGTAAGGCTCTAAGCATCCCATCAGGGTCATAATTTCTTTTGTCCCCAAGGAGCTGCAGGTTTCCTGGCTTATCCTCTTTGTGTCCATGAACTATGCCAGGATCTGATTTGAACTGGGATATAAATGTACTTCAGGCAGAAAAATCCCTGTTGGCAGTTCCCATAAAACAATAAAATCATGTCAAATTTGACTAATTCTTGGGATGCATTGCCAGCAGAAAACTGACAGTCTGAATTTGTCATCACTGGAGGGAAAAGTGTATGTGTTTCTCTGTGTCTGTGCATGGGGATGGGGAATGGACTGGGGAGAATAAGGCAACTATTAACAAAGTGGAGACGGCATGGTACTCCATTAATGTTATTAATAACCCTATCAGATTTTATTGAAAAGATGCTCTCTGTATCTGAATTTGCCACTATTTCAACCCATTTATTAAAGCTGAAATAGCTGGAGTCACTTCAGGCCATATTTATTATTATTATTTGCTGAATGAATGCTGTGATTATGGGTCTCATGGGAATTAGAAGAGATAAAGTGTCATCTTTCAGTCTCTTCTCACCTTCCCCAGGGAGCAGTGGAGAGAATGGCTTCCTCTCTGTCTTTTTCTATTAGACTTTTCTCTAATTTCTATTAATGGGGTTCTGAGACCTGCTGTAACACTTGAAAATTTATCTCTTACGTTTGGAATGGTGATATTTAACAATAATGGTATGCTCAGAGGAGTATTTTTCTTTTATGCTTCCTCCTGTGCCTTCCTGAGCTGGCCATTGATTCCTGGAATTTTACTGACAGTTTGGGGATCTTTGTGCATCTCTCCAAAATATCCCATGGGCTCGTTCTTCTTCAGTTTTAATGGGAGATGAAAAGCTGTTTCTGTTTTTACGTATAAAGCCGTGTTAGATACGGGAGAAGGTCCCAGACCAATATGTGTTCCCTGTGAAGTCATCCAGTCTTGTGAGTCCCCTTCTGTGGTTTTAGGCTTGAGGTTATTCATGCTGAAACCTGGCTCTGACCGTATGGTATAAGGTATGGAAATTATATCACTGTGGAAAAGAATTGGAATTGGTCTGAGATGAGATCATCCTGTGTAAGAGCAGAGGATATGGATAATGCTGAGTGAAATAATGACTGTGTTGTGGTGTGCTGGTCCTGTAAGGAGAACCCCAGGTGTAGCATTAATGCAACTGAGGCAGCAAGCAGTCCTGTGAAAGGGGCAAAGGGAGGTGACGAACGATGCCAGCTCTCTCCTTGAGGGGAAACGGGGAGTTGAAAGGTCTGTTGTCCATTTCTGTGAAAAAAATAAATGCATTTGCTTGAAGCATGGGGCTTTGAACCTTTTGCTGAAAGGGGTGATGTGGCAGCCATTTGTGAGGATTAAGAAGATCTTTCAGATCTATTTATTTTATTCCCCTTTTAATGTGCATCTGAGCTTCTTTGCCTTGGAAAAAAAAAAAGAAGGGAGAGACTTCTCCTAAGTTACCAAGAAAAGATGGTTTGTTCATTGTCTGCATGGAAGTCATTCTGGCTCTTTTTTGAGAAGCTGCAAATTGCTTGTGTTTGTTTATAGATACTACCTAAACTTCTGAGCGAGTTAGGGTACCTCTCTCCCCAGACTGTCTATACCTTGGTTTATGCAAATATCCCACAGAATTTACATCTACAAATTACCGTATCAACACGTGAATACTGAGAATATGGAAAAAAGGCAGCTGGGTATATACATATACAAATACGTATCCAAACATCTCTTTTCATGCGCAGGTAAGTCTGTCCCTTGGAAATGGCTGCTTTCAGCAACCTGCAGGTACTCTTTTTTTTCTTTTTTTTTTTTTATTTTTTGTTTGAATGGATGTCACTAGTAATTTTGATTCTGAGACAGAGAGGCGTGAATTGTTAATTGTCTGATTCTTCTCAGAGTATCCATACGTTGGAAGGGCACGTCAGAGCTAGGCTTGAGCAGCAATCGCGTGAAATCAACTGAATGACTCCTGAACAAAGCTGTTCTGATGGGGATTTAATGATACCAGAGTGATTGCGTTCTGGGGCAGACTGACTCCTCTGAACCACATCTGTTCGCTCATTCACTAGTGTAAAAATAGTATAAAAACAAGAGGGATTTGGTCTTATTCCAAAAGTGCCTGTGTTACACTTGCAACTTGTTTGAGCATCTTGGGGTCAAGGTTGACGCCGCAAGAAAACAGCACCGAGAACAAAGTCTGTGGTTTTGCTTCATTGCTCGATCTGCCTTTGTATTTTCCACTTCTTGAAATCTCTCTCCTTCTATTAGTGTTTAAATTTCAGCATCAAAGATGAAGAAAAACAACCACTGTGTAAACAGAGTGAACAACAATAAGGGAAAACAAACATATATTGGGAGCCTGGAAACATATTTTCCTGACTTCCTGTGCAGTAACAATACCGAAAGGAATAAGAACCGCAACCTTATGCCAAAGCAGGGTGGAAAAACAAGTGTACAGTCAACTGGGATGTCCTGAGAGCATATCAACTACTTAACCCAGCGAGAAAACGGACCTGAAACAAGAGACAGTATGGAGAAAACCCTAGAGCGATACCTTGTTTTCCCCTGCTGAAAGAAAAAGGTGGTTTCCTTCTCTTAATCTAAAGTTTCTTGTCTTCAGCAGCTTTGCTGTTTGCAGAACTGTGTTTTGTAACTAAAAAAATAGAGAGTATTTCCTGAGGAGGCTGGTGATGTTGGATGCTCAGCTGGTACATCTTCTTGAGGCCTTCTTTCCTCAGAGTCATGTGGTCAGATAGGGTGAGGAAAAGCTCTTTAAATGTACTGCCTTTTTTTGTGTGTGTGTGTCTCTTAAAAACCTTGGTTTGATTAAGTTTTGGCATTACGTTTGTTGCATGAAAGACAGGAACTCCTCTGATTATTTGGATCGTAGAGTCAGGTAAATCAAAGGAACAGATCAAAAGAAGAGGAAATATTAATGAAAATCTATATTCTTTGGTCAGCATTTTTAATAGCTCTTGTAGAAAATCAAAAAGGAGAATCAGCTGTACCTAGGAAATTTGCCTGATAAGGATGATATAATGCAGTGCATTAATGCAAACTTCAGTACTACATACAGCTGGAAACAAAACCAAAAAATGATGTTCTAAATAATAAAGCAATATTTGACTGTTTAAAAGCCTTACAGATGAAATTTGTCAAAAATTTGACTCTTACGATTGGCCTGGGGATGTGGAACATAGCAATAAAGCCCAAATCGGAGAGGCTGGTGCTCTTGCATCAGAAATGCAACTGGAAGAATCAATCACTCCGCAGCTCCTCTGTGACAGCTGCCGAGTGGAATATGGGGAAAGTGGTTTTTAATTTTTTGGATTCTTTTGGCTTCTCTGCTTTAAACTTTGTCTAATACTGCTCAGCTAAGTGGAGAACTGGAGTCGACAGTGTCCTGTAGGTTTGACTGCAGAAGTTGGTCTGGAAATGGCTGCGTAGCAAAAACTAAGTTGCTTTATGTGATTTGGCTCTGAGGTTTTTTTTCACCAGGGGCAGCTGGTCATCTTGAGGGCAGTCACAAACAGAGTGTGCAACGTGAACAGGGTTTGTGGGTGCCAACTGAATTGTTGTCAAGCTTCAAGTCTCAGGAAAAGTCGGCCTCAGCTCTCCATCTCTCTTCCCAAAACTTTAAGTGGCAACAGGCAGCATCCACGCTGAGCTGAGGAATCGGTCCTGTGAAAATGCAGACTGTGGATAGTGGTGCTGAGTTAAGCGTGATACAGTCCAAGCATCATTTGTTTGCTTTTAGGTCAGAGGCTGGAGGGTCCTGTCTGTATTTTCATCTCCTGTGCGCAGTCACGACGCTTCAAAATTAACACAGACTTTCTCATGTCACTGGGTTGAGGTGGGCTGCGTTTTAGCCATGGGTGGGAAGCATCCAGGAAAATTTGCTACGGTGTAAAGGGGCTGATGCTAACTGCTATCCCTACCGGTGTTACTGTCAGGAGTCTGGTAGGAACCAGCGGCTGTGAGCCCTTCAACACTGCCTCTCAATTGAGAACATCTTAGTCCTTAAACTCTTCATGTAACCAAGGATGGAGAGCAAAATTCCCACAGAATAGAACTGAGATGTTAGTAGATGTGCGCTGCTTTGATAAGAAATAGTTGGACCTAGCAGATAACCTTCAACCTCGAAGAAGAATCTCAGTTCCTTCCTATCCTTCACCTTTACTTTTTAGCTCCGTTTTTGTGGGTTTAAATAGGATGGTTTTTGGATCCTGTTTCAGTTAGAGATGGAACTGTAAAATATTGTCAGCGGTAATATGTGAAACTTGGGTTATCTGGGATTTTGGAGCATAGGATGTGAAAGCAAGTTTCCAAAGCAGTGGTTTTTGAATGGATGATTTAACGAAATATACTTTATAAAAAGGGCCCAGCAGCTCTTGTTTGAGGTTATTGTCCTGTTCTAAAACTTAGAAGAAAGTTGGAGCGATGAGCTAGTGTGACTGTCAGAAGTCTGGTCTCAAGCATAGGCCTGATTTGCTTTTTGAACAAAAAAGGACTGAAACGGCAACAACAACAAAGCACAGGAATGTCTTATTTTTTCCCTGGGGCCCTGGACAGTATAGGCTGGATTAGACAGTTTTGTTACTCGTTACCTTCTGTAACAGCTCTGTACACACTGTTGAGAGCAGTTTCTAACCTATTAGAGCTGACATATTTTTGCAGATAAGCTCTGTTGTCCACCCAAAATCCTGCTAAGTGTAAATGCCCTCTAGCAGCAAGAGATGAATGGGATCTATCTCCCATTCCTCAACAGCTACCGTTTACAACTTTGTAAGTTGATGGAGGTAGGTATGATACGCTGCCATCTTTTAACACTCTGCACTGGGAAACTCTGAAGGGCTAAGGGGTGGATAAAATCCTCGGACGGGCGTTTTTCTACGGAGTTGGTAAATTGTGGCAGAAGGGGAAGGTGTTGGGGAGCTGCAACGGCTGCTTTTGCTCCTGCTGGTGCTCTGACTTGGGGTAACAGATTTATTTTTGCTTTTTACTGTCATATTTGCACTTGTTTAAAAATTGCTAGTGCAGTTTCTAATGCAGGAAGGGAAAGAGATGTTTGTAGCAGTGGTATTTCTACTGGATATCGCGTTAAAGGATAGAGCTCGCCGTGGGGCTGCAGGCTCCACCCTTTCGCAAGAGCCAATTTAAACACTTTTATTGGGCAGAGAGTCTTTCTCCAACTTTGGTTTAAAATGGTGATCAGACGTGGAGGTGCCAGAAATCTGAGAGTATTTCCGTGCCAGCTCTGCAGCTGTTAAAGGACACAGTCTTGGTTTAAGGCTCAAATAAACATCCAAGTTGTTTTGGTTTTTTTTTTTTTTTGCCGTGCATAATCCTTACCCTTGTGTTGATTGACAATTGTATAAGACTCAAAATCNGAATGGTTAAATGAATGAAAGCTGAGCTCCTAACCTTCCGAGTTTTCCAACTTACTTATTAAACTGAGGAAATGCAGTAGAGCACACCGCTCAGTGTTTTTTCAGTGTTTAGCCTCCCAAACTTCCCTGAATTATCATGCCTCGTTCCAGGCTCCGCTGCATGATCCTGCCTTCCTATTGCCATTGGAGACAAACTGGGGAAAGAAACTTTCTTCATAAGCGAGCCCGATATTAAACATATAAATAATGCATCCTTCAGCATTATTTATAATGTCGTAGCATCGCTGTGCTCTATCATAGGCAATTTCACATTGCCTCTTTTTAACTGCTTTCCTGCCAGGGACATCCTTCAGTAAGTTCTAAAGCAACATCAGCTGCTTATTTTGCTTTTTTTTTTTTTTTTTCCCTTTCTGGTATAACTACTAGTTGTGCTGAGAACTCTTCATACCCAAAGCACAGACAAGGTTTAAATTACAATTCCAGTGAGTATAATACTATTTATAATGCAATATGAATTACAATACCAATTGGATCTGAAAATGAAAATTCTTCTATTTAGGAAAAATGACCAGTATGACTTACAGCAGGGGGAGATAACTGGTTTGGGCTGCTTTTCAGCACTGTGTTCAGAGAGGGACTTCGAAGCTATTCCAGAATGAAAATAGCAAAACATAGTTCCACTGGTCAATTGTCCTGCATAGACCAGACTAAGTTTTTTCTTTTTTTTTTTTTTTCTGAGAGAATGCTTTTGTGTCCTGCACACACACGCAAAACCTGGCGTAACAATACCGAGGCTTATCTCTGTAAGATCAAATGAAAGCTGTAGTTGAATGTTCCATTTGTTTCTTAATGAGCAGTGTCAGGCTGTGCCCCATGCTTAACAAAAGCATATGTGCAGATATTGTTCTGTTATGATTACAGCACAATTATATCATGTCTGTAATAGATTACTGCATCTGGCCTTTTCTTGGTTTAGGAAATCAAGAAGGAGATTAGTTGATAACTTCTGAGAATACACCTAAATAATTTAACAACAACAACAACAAAAAAAGATCCTTTCTGTTTTTAGCCAAATTCCCCTACACTCAGGTTTGGGACCAAAGAGCTTTTTGGGCTGTAGATCGAAGAGTGTTGTGTGGTGGGGTATTTTGTTTGTTTGTTTGTTTTTGTGGGGTGGCTGTTTGTTGGTTTTGTTTGTTTGTTTTTTAACTGAAGAGAGTGCACTTATATCGCTCTTCTGTCCGTAAGCCTGTTTTTATTTTAAAACAGAAAAAAAAAAATAAAAATAAAAAAGAGAAAAAGAATTAGGGATTTAAGTTACAGCTGGGAAATGAAGTACTTTAATTCACATGTGCCAGTGTGCTATTTTACAATAATTTCATGTTTCTCTATTACCTCTGTGTGTGGCGCCTCCGTGCTCCCTTCTACCCTTTGTTATTGACAGCAGTGCCTTCTCTTGGGAGGAAGAGTGGGGCATGTGAAGTACAACGGTGGCTTTTCAGATTTAAATTTGTTTCTATTTAATACACCAAAACCTCAAAACCTTGTGTGGGTAGGAGGAAGCAGCTTTATTCGCTGCTCGACTCGCTTCACAACAGACATCTGTTTTATATAATTGCTGCCTGCTACATTAAGACCCATCCCATTTTGCAAGTGGTGGGGTAGCAAGAGTCAAAATGAGGATTACGAACAAATGGCTGCTCCCAGTCCATGCTGGGAGTGTGCTGGGAGAATCGAGGTTCCAATGCCTGGGGTCTGCGGGACTGGCTGGTGTACGAACTGAATAGGTGGAAAGATCTTATCTGGTGTGTTAGTAACTCATCTCCATATAGACAGTGCCTGAGCTTTAATTTTCTGCTTCAGGTTCATTTTAATATCTGAAGCTGGCATTTGTTTATTACTGGTGTTTAACTCTGGTAGCAGGTAATGATGTTAAGCATGTGCTGAAGCTTTGATTTGCTGCCGCGCGGTCTGTCGTGGTGAAGGTGCTGTTCTCGGCACATTTGTGCCTGGGCTTCTAGGAGCAAGGGAATCGTGTTGGTATTAACTTTTCATAAAACATTTAAAGCGTAGGTCAGTTTAACAAATGTGACCATAGAACTTTCCTGGCTGTTTTAAAGTTATTTTTAAATATCATAAAATCAAAGGAATGGACCTCAAAAAGATCTTCTATGACTCCTTTTGCTCCGTGACTTGGCTCAAACTGTACCTGACAGCTCAGTGTTGTCTCCAAGGGCTCTTCTTTGCCACAGCTGCAAGTTGTTCACTTTATTCCACAGCTCCTCATGTTTGGTTTCCAATATGCTGATCGTTTCGTATTGATTATCGAGGGATGGTACCGATCCCCACTCAATCTCAAAAAAAATTCCCTCACCTGGAGTGTGTACAGATAATTTGACAGTAGGGGAAGTGCTCTGTTGTCTCCTTCTCATGCTGACTAAAGCTATCTCCCTGTGCTTTCCCACTGTGTATGTTCTTTTATTTCTGTGCAGGTTTTGCTTTTTCTTTGGCCTGAATTTTGAGTTTGGGCAGACCCGTGTTCTGGCACCGTTTGCTGAACGATGCCTTGATGTGTGATTAATGCCCTTAGGTGCTATGGTAATACAAATAATTAATGAAGGGCTCTTTAATTCTTCTTCATAATAAATGTTATGTGGCATTTTTGAAATACAGCTAAGATAGAGCCATGCATGCACCAAAATAGGCATATCTACCTACAGTAACTCCAGTGTATTAAAATGCACAGTTTTATTATCGGTAACATTCTATGCCCCGCAGGCATTTAAAATCCTACTATCCTGAGCAGGAATGAGAAAATAAGAGTTGCCAAAAAGGAGCTTCCTTCATGCCAAAAGCCTGAGTTGCAATATTGTGAGGGCTTCTCTGTGCCTCTCTGTTCTTCTGGTCGCTGGTCCTAAGTTAATGTGCTTGTTCTCTACTTTTCGAAGTTAAGCATGTGCTCACTGTATGCTCATTTGCCTACGCTGAAACCAGCATGTAGGGATTTTGTTAATTGCTCTTGGCTTGAAGTTGTGTTGCAGCAGCCTCATTACCCAAGCAGCAAAGCACCCGAGGTCATAACAAAATACAGAGAAAGTAAGTTGAGGTGCTATTTTCTGTGTGCTTTCAAGCTCTTCTGATAAAAGTTGTTGTAGGTAGAGTTCCAAGTCGGGCCTAGAGGGAAGGCTGTGGAGTGCCAAACCTAGCGAGGGTACTTGATTTATTTATTTTTATGTGTAAGGCTGGGGAAGGCTTTTACGGTTACAGGCTTCTTCTTTCTCCTCCTCAGCATGTGAGCAGGTGATGCCAAACTGTTATGGCTTGCATAGATAAGAGAGATTATTTCCCTCCCCCCCCNTTTCATTACAGCGGTGCCAGTATGGTGTGGAACACTGCATTTTTCACTTTAGCTTATGTTCACCATGAACATTTGGCTATTTTGGTGTGTGTTAGAGCAGGGTGTAGAGCTGGGGTATAATCTGTGGCAAAGACTGGAGTGGGGAAGAGGAAAGACCACGTTACAAAACCTCACCGTCTTCATCAGGAAGGCTGGACTAGGAGCGTTGGCTGAAGGATACCATCAGAGACAGGGAGAAGCATATTTTTGTTGCTTTTGCCTGTTTAACATATTTTTTAAAAGAACAGAAATGTCATCTGACATGTCAGATTGTTGTAGCTCTTGGCTCGTGGTGTGACCTGTAGGATCCCACAGCTGCCCAGTGCCATACTGGGGAACGGGACTGGCCTCGCACTTTGCCTTGTTCCTGAGAACTGGAAAAGCCTTGTCCTGGGTAAGGTGTCCTGCCGAGAAGCGACATTAATTACGGCAGGTTGCTTTTGGGCTCTTATTTTCCCTTGTATATCTGAGTTGAAGGACAGCATGTATTTATTTTCCTTTAGCTCTTGGAGAAAACAAACAGCGGCGTCCAAAAAAGCCCGGATTTTCTAATCTCCCATAAAAAGGTTATGGAAATTTGAAAGGAAAGGAAGACGATAGTATCGCCTGCACCGAGACAGCAATTATGGGTCCTGGGAGGAAGTGTATAAAGCCTTATTGAGTGGGGATAGCTGAGGTGGCTGCAGGGGCCTGCATGGTGTGAGGAAAAGGCTGGAGGAAACCCTTATCAGACCTGTTATCCTGTCTCTGTCATTCCCATACAGATTAATGAGCTCCAGGATGCCCTCAGCCGTGTTCAGAGCAGGGTCTGTTTATCCCAAAATAGACGGTGCTGTCCTGTGCCAGAGTGTCATATTCCCAGGCCAGCAGCACCATTGTGTTTTATTACCCCATTGTATTCAGGGGTTACATCCGAACTTTTCCTCTTAGCTTCTTAATCACTGTTTTGATGGATGAGCTCCATGAGAAAAGCTTCTTTGCCGAGGACTCGGTATGGACCAAAATGGTTGCTGAGCACTTGCTGAGCTTTGGCTTCCTAATGGTTCTTGCACCGGCTCTAGGGAAATCAAGGGGTGTGTGTGTGTTTTACCCTTCCCCACCTGAAAGCGGGAGGAAGGAGTGAGATGGAGGGGAAGGGAGCAGTCGTGTTCCTTCTGCTCTCTCCAGCAGCCTGAGGTGGCTCTGCCTTGTCTCTTTGCCTCGAAGCATGCTTGTGGGGTGGCACTGGAGAGGGTGAAAGGGAGATTCATGTGTTCAGGAACATCATGCACTGTTCAGCCTGGAGAAGAGATGGCTCCGAGGAGACCTTAGAGCAGCCTTCCAGGATCTGAAGGGAGCTCCAGGAGAGCTGGAGAGGGACTCTTGGTCATGAAGTGCAGTGACAGGACAAGGGGGAACAGTTTTAAATTGGAAGAGGGGAGATTTAGATTAGATGTTAGGAAGAAATTCTTTCCTGTGAGGGTGGTGAGGCACTGGAACAGGTTGCCCAGAGAAGTTGTGGATGCCCTATCCCTGGAGGGGTTTAAGACCAGTCTGTATGGGGCTTGGAGCAACCTGGTGTGGTGGGAGGTGTCCCTGCCCATGGCAGGGGGGTTGGAGCTCGATTATCTTTAAGCTCCCTTCCAACTCTAACCATTCTATGACTCAGTGATCCCTTTCCCTCTTGAAGCCCGGTGTAGCTGACTGTCCTTTCCCCCCCGGTGCGATGGCACATGGCCCTGGCAGCAGCGCCATGAATCTGCCGTTGTTAATGTTGCACGACACGCGGGTCCCTCGGAAGGCTCCTGCCTGCGCTGCCACTTCCCCGGTGCAATCCTGGGGAATTATCCATATCTCTGACAAGAGAATAGGTTACTAATGCACCAACACAGCTGTTTTGACACTTTTGATGAATAACATTCAATACTATTAATTGGAACAATTGCTTTTCATTTAACTAAATCACTAGAATTGCTAAACTAAATTGAAACGGAATGTAATTTTGCCTCGCTCTCCTTTAATATGGGCCTCTAAATGTCTTCTCCCTGAAGAATTAGTAACTTAATCACCTAACAGTGATAACTGTTTCATAGCCCTCAGCTGGAAGGCTTTCCTGCTAAGCAGTATTGCACGGGAGTAGAGTGTTATAGCAGGGAACAAATCCCATCTCTTTCCTTTCTTCCCCTCTCTGCTGCAGTATTAATCATATTAAAAATGATTCTCTTCCTCTTTCTCTGTTCCAGCAAGATCTTTATAGATCATCATAATTTCACCCCCCCTCCTTTTTGCATTGTATCAATCACTCGCTGTGTCTAACAGGGTGCACAACAATTATACGTGTCCATTATGTTAAAGATGGATTTTTTGCTGCCAGTGACTGGGAGATGGGCTCGTCTTCATTTTCCAATGAACTTGTTGTCCAGTGCACACAATGCAAACACCAGGGTACAGTGCGGTGACCCCCGTGACCAAAGAGCCGAAGAGATGTGACTATCTGGCAACATCGTAGCTGNTCGTAAGTTTAATGTACTCCAACCACATCTCAGGCTATTTTTATTTATTTAAAATAAATAAAGAAATAAATAATTCACAGCATAAATAAAAATAACCTGAGATGTGGTTCGAGTACATTAAACTTACAATGGTTTGTAACTCTGCTAAAGAGGGGGTCCTTTGGCCAGGAGTTTCTGCAATTTCAGGACAAAACTTGTCAGACTTCTGTCTTCTGAGAGTGGGAACCTGCTAGCAGGGAACACTTCTACAGTTCTTATTTGATCGCATTAATAGATCGAGCCTTTGTTCACGCAAGTCCGTTTTACAGCTGGGAAAATGGAAATTAAACATTTTACCTGCGTTATGTGGAAAAGTACTGGCACAGTTTGGTTTACAGACGGATTGTTTTGTGCTCTTTCCTCTAGGTTTGCACTTGCTGTTTTCTCCTGTCAGTGATTCTCTTAAGTTTTGCAGAAAAACTGCTGGAGTTTGTTCAGAAACAGGAAGGATGGGGTAAGATATCAAGCTGAATGTTATTATTACTCAAATGTCGTGAGAGCTCATTAATAATAATGTTGTTCCATTAGAATAATTTTCAATGGGTTTGTAATTGCTAAGAAAAGCCCAGAGCCTGGAGGCTTGTGCATGAGGCCAGTGGATGCCAAGCTTCCTCCTATTGCCTTATGCTGATTCCAGAAGGCACCCTGCCCTCGAGCCAGACCTTGCGTTGCTGAGACCTGCTCCCTAGACCTGGACTGACCTGACTTTTGGTGACTGTCAGCTTGGGCAGGGCTGCCTGTCCCAGTCTTTTGTCACTGAGCCTCCTTCCTGGCCAGATGTGTTGAGCCTCGCACTGCACCCTCCGTAACTCCATCATTTCGCAACCCTTTTAGTTACCTGATGAGAGGCAGGATTCGTTTGTTGTAAGCTTGACGACTTCCCCAGGAAAGCCAAGGTATATTAAATAAAAGTCAAACAGATTTGGAACATGCTAGATCCACATTTAGACATTGCTTTTTTTTTTGGATGGGGCGGGAGGATAAAGTGGTCTTTGTTGCAGATTAATATGCCCACGTGGTTTTTTGGTTACGGTTAATTCATGCAAATGTCCTGCTGGGTGTTTGCCAACGTTGTCCATCTACAATTTTAGACTATGTATGACAAAAGGCTTTTCCTAAAAGGCAGGGCTGTCCAGATTCCTGCAGGGTTCAAGGCTGTTGACATTTGAGAGGATGATTCTCTCAGTGTGTTACCACTGCAGTTTGAAACTGTACCTACACGTGTCCCAGTCACTTTCCACTGAATCCAACAGTTGATTTTAGTTAATAAGTCCGGCAAATATATCTTTTTAATGAATGGTGCATTGAACTGTGATATTTCCAAAGTACTTGAACACTTTGTCTCTGTGTTGTCATCCCATGCCCTGTCCCACCCCACCCCTGAGTTCAGGGTTTTATAACCCAATGGCTTGATGTTATTATTCTTCTTTTTCCATGTATGTACTTGAAAAATCATCATGCAGTGTTTCAGCTTTACGTTGTGTAAGTGGTTAATTTATTTCACTAGATATTGGTTCTCTTCCCTGCCTGAATGACTTACTAAAAAATTAAGACTAACGTGGACCCTGTTCACAAATTGTTAGTGAATACCTATAACTTTACCATCTGTGAATAATTAAAAAGGGTGTAGTTGGTGCAAAGATTCACTGATATTAAATAATGAATGTCAGATCAAGTAACCTAACTGAGGAAAACCTGGAGAAACAGCTACAATATCGGGTGCTTATATTAATCAAACTGCTGGAACTTCTGTTGTTGATGTTGTTTTCGTCTTAGTGGAGTTACATAAACGAATCATCGTCGCCAGAGCAGAGATTGTTACACTGGTTTATTGCTGGCGGGACAGAACTGCATATTAGTGATGCAACTGGGCATCCAGTTCATCTAAAATAGTATTTCTGTCCTGTTTTGAGCGCTCTTTGTTTCTCACAGTGTGGTCTCGTAGCCTGCTGTTATACGTGCAGAGCTTTCCTGCTGGGCAATACAACGTGCCATAGTCGAAAGTGCTACTTTAGAGAGAGAATTGTAGCTCGGGATGGCATAAGGAGAAAGCCCACTGAAGGCTGATATTCTTCTGCATATGGCAGTGATTTACAGAGATTCATTGACTCACAGTCTGGCCGCTCACAAGGTATTTCTAAACATAACTTAGTTTAGGCCAGTATCTGGGAGGGGAAAGGGAAGTGTGATAAAGCAAATGATGGAAACTTGCAGCTAAAAGTGTTTTGGCAGCTGAGGCCTGGAGTGGTGCTGCTTGAAAGATGAGCACTCTGTGAATTGAGGGCATCTCAGGAGAAGTAAATCTGCCTCCTCCAACACAGACTGAGCACTGGCCCAAAGACCCTGGGTAAATAAGAATCAAACTTCGCTATAGGACATTTATGTGGTCGTGATTTATTGGTGCTCTCAAAGCCTTTGAACCTTTGCAGCCCTTTGGGGGAAATGGTGTGTTACAGGGACTTAAATAAATAAATAAAAAAATAAGAAGAAATAATGCCTATAGCTACAGGAAAAACCTATTGTGCCATTTGTTCCAAAAGCCTTGACATGTTCAGGGCTTTTTCCTGAATTTGATTTTTTTTTTATTTTATTTTTTTTTATAGGATTTTGGTCAGTCAGCCAGTGCTGTAGGAAATAAAACAACACTTTGACAGATTCTTGTTTCTCAGTCCCTTTCCCAGCAACTTCCCCCTCTGGTAAAGTGAACTGAGCTGTAGGATTCTGATGGAAAAATCAAACAAACCTGCCGAGCGTGGCTGAGAAGTAATAGAAAACTACTTGGATCTCAAGGCCCTGCCAGTATAAGTTTAACACTGTGTTGTTCCCTCACCAGATGTCAAATATCCTTTTCTATTTTCTGCGATGTATCGTGTCCTTGGTTCATCCTCCTGTGAACAGCCTTCGGTGCTGTCTGCTTGGGATGTAGTAGCTGCCTCTTTGGGGAGGCTTTTCTAACTCCCTGTGCAACCCACCCTGCTGTCCTGCATGTGTTTCTATAACTTCTCTTGCAATATGAGTGATACAGACATAACCCATGCTCAAACTTTGTGATTTCTCAGTTCTGGGGAAGGAAAAAAAAAGTAACAAAAGGCAAAAAATTAACATAGTCTCTTGTACTATAATAATCCTACTATCATAATAATTTCATAGTCTTATTATTATATATTAGTATTATTATTATAGTACTCTAATAATTACTACCATAATCCTTGGCTTTACTGTAGTTGATTGGGATTTGACATGAGTTTGTTTTATTAGAAGGCAGTTTGCAACTACTGTAACATATAGCGGTTGTACTATACAAGCTGGGAGTCCCCCCATGGCTCGGGTTTTCCATGTGGAAAGCTACGATACAGGGAAGATAAAAAAAGTAAGTTACGTGTGCCACCAGTACGTTATTTGCCTTGTGGCTTGTTGGTGATGAGTGGGGAATGTGCGTGTTCTGGGGTGTGTGAAAAATACCCGGTTTGAAATGTTTACGTGTGGATTGTTAATTAAGAAAAGGTAATGTCTACTTTAACAAGTATTGGAATTCTTGATAGTGGTCTCTGGTAGTGATTTCTATACCATGTGATATTGAGCAGTATTGTTTTCCCTCTTCTATTCCTTTCCCTTTTTACACTGATGTGGGATGGGAGAATAGACTTGAATTTGGTGGAAGAAAATCCAGTGGAAAGCAAACAAACAGACCCTTTGGAAATAGTTGCCAGTTCCTTGGCTGTCTCCCTTTGACCATCAGGGAGCACGTGGACTGCACCAGAATAAAGCTGTTATTTCAGGAAGCCACATGGGTATAAAGGTGGTCTAAAGATGACTGCAGGACCAGATCTGTCTCCGGTGAGAAGCTGGGAGCAAGGTCAGCTGTTTTGTAGAAAAAATTGCCTCTTGCAGCTCCATCTCTCCTCAGGTGCTGTTAGCCTGAAGTCTCTGAAAGCCTGAGTGTACTGGAGGGTAGGATTCATGGTGAAGTCTAGAGGAAATTAAGGATGAGCTAAGGCTCGTAACATTTTATAACAGTAACTATAATTTAATTCCTAGAGGTTGCTTCCAACATCTGCAGACCAGAAGCAGAGTGCGACAGGGATTTGCAAGTGTGATAAGTCATTCTGATTGTCCTGTAAGTCCAGAACATACTTCATCTTTCACAGGTACATCCTGTAGGACAATATGTACTGGAGATAGTGCTGGGATGGAAATGTACCGCTGCTGCTTTGTGTTACGCCAGCGTAGCTGCTCCCAGGCTTAGGTTTGTCAGACTTTGTAAGAAGCAGTGACTACAGAAACTGGGTGGTTGAGGCGTGGAAATGTTCACCTCTGCTCTTAGCCCCTCCACTTCTTGGCTTCCTTTTCACTGCTCTCTTCCTGGTGTTTGTAGCCAACCTTAATCCCTGTTAACCTCGGGAGACTCCTTTCTTTACTGAGCTCCCACCACTGCAGAGAACTCCACTTGCTCCCGCTCATTTGGGGTGGAGCAAAGGCACTTAGCGTGGAATGAAGAGCTTTAATATTATTCTGGAGAGATGTATTTTTAGACGCAGTTTTGGGAACAGTTTGCAAACTTCTAAATAAATGTCAGAACAGTGGAGGTTATGAGAGGTAACAGGGAGATGCTCCATGTGTAAGTGGCTCAGCACAGCTCCCATCACCACCGTTCTGTGCTTCTGCCAGGTATCTTTGTTGCTGTGATTTCTCAACCCTTGCTGGGTCCTGCCTCCTTTATTTCTTTCAAACAGCTGATACTGGATATGAGTGGGGCTGATTCCCTCTCCCAAGCCATGTTGAGGTGTAGTTGTTTCGGAGGAGTATATCTGGCAGAGAGGCTGGCTAGGGATGTCTGTGTGCTCTACTATTAGCCTTTAATTCCTGAACCTGAGAGACCCTCCCCAGCACATTGTTCTGGAGCATATCCCCCTGTCCTCAGAACAAGACTGTGTGCAAGCAGTTAATGAGAAATGCTGGAATCTGGGTCTCAAGAGATGATTAAACCCCACGAGCCAATTAAAAGGAGTGTAATTACCCAGCGGGGACAAGTTGTTAAACAAGCTAGAGGTTATTGTCCTTCAAGTTAATGTACTAGAACAGCCAAGACAAACCTACCAGGAGATCGCTGGCAGGGCAGAGGTGCTTGGCCAAAGGCTTCTTTTGGGGAAGCTCAGGAGCTGGCTGGGGAGGAGTGGGCTAATGTGACACGTTGCCTTTTGTTTTTTTAGGTGATGGTAAGTGCTTAGAGCAGAGAGATCTGGAAAGTAGCTGCCATGCCAGTAAGCTGAGCTGCATCTGGGCTGCTGTTTGGGAAGCGTAAGGTGAAGTGCTTCCCTCAGCATCCGTCCTCTTTGTAGGGCAGATCACCCGACCCGGGAAACCCGCTGGGTGGTTGGCACAAGTCAGGATGTGTCTGAGAGCATCCTGATGTGCTCAGCCCAGCTCCAGCAGAATTTTCATGGACAAAGCAGGCACAGGGCACAATTCAGGGTGGCTGATGAATTCTGTGCTTTTATCTCCTCACGGGTGTCTGCTGACTTGCAACATGATGATATCACTGGTGGTGTTGAAAAGGTTTGATTTAATTTTAATTTTTTTTTTAGCTTGGCTTGAAGCACAAGGAATAAGGAGTTTGATATCGGTGGCATTGGTTACTGGTGCCGAAAGAAATTAATTGAATCCTACTCTTTCTGTTCCGTGCGTGAACCTGAATCTTTCTCATCCTACTTGTAGTGCTCTTTATTTGATATAGATCCTGGGAAGATCCCTTATTTGATATGGATCCAGCACGTACCTTCAGCTGGTGGAGGAATTAGCTGAAAACGTTAATTGCCTGCCAGTCCCGTGTGTCCTGACCACTAGGTGACATCACACACTCAGCGTATTTGGAGAGCACTTCCAGGGGGAGCGTTGCACACCGGCCCTGCAAACTTGGCTTTGCTCATGCAGTATGCAACTCCATTTTTCAGCCACGTTTGTACCTCGTACGCTGTGGAAAAACTCGGCGACGTTGCATGGATTTGGCTGTGTTCTCTTTTCAGATGCTCATCTGTATAACCTGTGACTGCTAAAAGCCTCTTCTTACCAAGATGGCAGTAAGCAATAGCATTTAAAAAGCCCATTGGAAGGAAAGGGCAATGCCAAGCCTTGCAGTTCCTCTTATGAAGTCTGAGCAAGTATAGAATTTTGAAATTTACTTTTTAGAGTGCCACTGGGCCTGTTTGCTTGCCTCTGTATTCAGGCTTCAGCCTGCAGTTTGGAAAACGAGTGCAGACTGATCTTTAAAGTGAATACCTCTAGAGGGTATAAGGGTCACTCAGCTGTGACAAGTGGCAGCCTGGGCCAAATTCAGCCTGGGGAAGGCACATGTAACCATAGGGACATCTAGGGATAGACCGGCACACTGAAATTCCCCCACCTCCCTCCCCCTGCCCCAGCATCCTGGCTGAAAAAAACAGGTCCCCTGTAGGAAAATCCCCATGGATCAGCTTCTCAGTCAAGGTCAAATCCCCATCTTTTGTACTTTTCTTGGCCATTATTTCAGGTGATAGATGCGCTATTGACTGGCAGCAATGACAGAGCTTGGAATGATGGGGGAACTGAGGCATATTCAACACACTGGCACACAGCTAACTCATGCTAATGTTCAATAATCCTATCCTGCTGCTACACTCTAATGGCTGTGGGCTTGATAGAGCCCCCTCATTGAACTGGTGTATTTCTTATGGGCCTGCCCGCCCATCCTTCATGAATTTTTATTAAACAAAACTGTAAGCGGATTGATTTTGTACTCCTTTATTGCATTTTTATTTAATTCCTTTCAATGGTGGAGGCTCCATCATGTTATCTCGACGTAAATCATGCTGGGGCAGCATGCCAAAAAAATAAAAAGACTACAGGATCATACTTGCATCCAGCGTAAATTTTACTCCTATAACCTTTATTAGCGTAGATTCATTGATTTTTCTCAACTCCCCCTTTCCCTTCCCCATCCCTTCCTTTGGTTAGACTTAGGTCAGAACCTGACAACTCTCCTTTATTTAAAAGGAGGACAGACTCTTATTTTTCCTGTTAATCAACCTAAACTACCTTATTTGTTTTTTCCCCCCAGCAAGATTCCGCCCNAATACACAGCTGAGAAAACACTCATGATGCCAATATTGTGATGGGCAACCATAACTGTGCTGGCAGTGGGATTGCAGTAGGAGCAGTGTTTTGGAGAGCAGCGAGCAGAAGTTTGCTCTCGTGCCATCTCTTGGTGTGCATTTAGGGTGGGTTGGTTGCTTGGCTTTCCTTCCCTTCTTGTGGGAAATCTGCATTGGTACTGAGCAGCTTTTTCTATCCCAAATCCCTTTGTGTTGCTTCTTGCCGCCTTTGTGACTGAAGTTGTCAGCAATAATAATTAATCATCTTTTAAGGTACCTGAACAGAGGCCTCCTGTTTTCTGAACTCACCCTTGTGCCTTCCCACTGGAATCCATTCCAAAAGGAGTTTGAGCACTATTCAGAAATAGTGCTCAAAATATTCAGCACTATTCACACCATGTATATGTGGCTTTCTATAAAATACAGTTGGTAGATAAACAAGGCACCAGTAGGTGGCATGCGAGAATATATAGCACAGTTCCAGTTGTACTTCAGGTGGGCTACAAATTGGTAACTTTAATTTTTTAAAACAGACAATGTCTTCTATGATGCCTTTTTGATTTACTGGCGCTCTGGTGAGCTGCAGGATGGGGCTTTGCCATCCGTTGACTGCACAGTATAGTTTGGCTGTGGATAACAAAGCACAGGGTGTAAAGCTGGTCCCAAAGCAACTTGTGCTGCAGGGTGACATCCCACGCTGCCCCTTGGTTCTAGTTGGTGGCTGTCACATATCTTCCTAATCTAAAAGCCACACTATGTGGGGTTCCTATTGCTTCTTTAAGGTGTAGGTGCTTGACACAATTGCACAATATAAAACATGGTAAAAGTAAAATGTAGGTGAAGTATTCTTCTCCTAACTAATGTATATCCTGATCCTGTCCCCGGGTATGACCTTGATACGCTAAAAGCAAAGTCTCGTGTTCTTTCAGATTGTCATTGTTGTGGATGGAAATGTGGGAGTTAGCGTTGTTTTCCAGAACTGGATCTTGATTTCCACAGTGGCTGCTTTGTGTGGCAAAAGGCCAGTTTCTCTGCTGAACCACGGAGCTCTGATCTGACTCCTGAATTTCTGGGTTTGCGTAGAGAGCAGGACGATGCTCTGTTCTGGCAAACACCGCTCTGCGAGGCTGTTAGAGCAGAGCTGCAGCAAATCCCTAGTTGAGGAGTCTTGGGCTGAGTAAGCAGGTGCCAGTATACCCAGGAGAGGGAGGGACGCTGATGTGACAACAGAAACAATCCCTCCCCCGGGCACATTGTATGGTACAGCACAAACTTGTCCTTTCTCAGCCCTGTTCTCCCCTGGGACCGTGGCCCTGCTGACCCAGGCAATAAGCCGCAAGGGTAAGGGATGCTCTGCAGGGCTCAGGTTTTTCTGTTTACCAGCTTAATATGGGAGTCAGCCGAAGTGCACTTTAAGTGCCCAGGTATCAAACCTGGGTGAACCGAGCCAATGAGGAATTTCTAGTTGAAGATAAAATGTGGCAGAGTTCTGACAGAATGAGGTAACTGTGGTTTTAACTGTTTGAAGGTCGTACCAGTAAGAGAATTTATGTGCCTTTTATGAAACTGGTTTTCTCCCCCTTCCCCAGGAAACTACCTTTTATTTAAAAATTCGTAGTGAGTTGTGTTTTTAAGTTACTCTGGTGATGCAGTGACAGCGAAGGTAGGACAGTGAAGAAGCGCTGCTGTTGGCTTACAGTAAGAAGCTTTTTGATGTGCATTTCTGATAGATTATTTCTGGTGATTTCCCAGAGGAAAAACAATCGAAATGGAAGCAGAAGGTCTTTGGCTCACCTGAGCTGACATCATTTGTGTGTTTTGAGTTAAGATTCACTATCATCTGGCCCAAACTATACTTTATCAGAGAGTGTTTGTCTGTGAAAACAAGTCACAATCAGCAAAGAAGCCTTTTTATTGCTTAATTTTTTCCTCCTTAGATTAAACTAAAAAATAAACTAGTTGAAAACTAGTAATTTGTATGTCTTAGCTGTGCACTAGTACTTATTAGTTGATTTTATCATTGTGCTAGTAATTGCTAGTCAGGGCTCCCATGGTGGGACTCCTTCAGAAGCAAAACAAGAAGTCTGCTCCTGCTCCAAAAGTACCAATACTTTAAACGTAGGGTAAGAACAAGGAGGTGACACAACAGTTAATATTCATTGGAGAGTCGAACCATCGTGGTGGTCTTTCTATGTGCGGGGTGGGTAGAGAAAGATTGGCTAAGAACAGTTCAGTGATGTTATGACCTGATTTTCAGGAATGACCAAAAATTTATTCAACAGGCTGCTCACTTTAATGTAGCTAGAACAGAGCCTAAAAGTGTTTTAGCCACTTTCTTATTTCAGTTACATATTAATTCCTTATTGTTTAGCTGTCAGCGCTACCAGTTTATTTCCCCATATGAACTGGGTGGGAGGGGGACCGAAATGGGTAAAGGGGACAGCTTACTCTGTTAAAGGACGTCGAAAAGCAAAGCACTCGGAAGCAAGCAAAGGGCTCTTCGGTTGCTGCTGGTTTGTCTTGTCCTATCCAGTCCCTGCAACAGATATATACCAGATCCGTATGCAAACAGATCAATTTGTGGCTGAAGTCTGCAGGGGGCTATTCGTTTCAAAAATATAAAATGACCAATAGTTTGCAAATATTTCGGGATCGATTTATTGATAGGGCGAAATGGAGGTAAAACGTGCCTTTTGGAGGGATGGGAGAAATGGTGAGACCTCACCTTTGGTGACTTATTGGCCTGGGGCAAAAACAGTCTGTCTGTGTGGGGTTAATGTACTAGTTGTTTATGGTGGCAAAGAAAAAGGGTGTTTCTTACAGGAACCACAGTATTAATCAGAAGGCAAAAATGGCATTCTAGAAAGCTAATGATGTTCCAGTTGATTTGATTGTAATGTAGTGACTGTTTAAAACTGTCGCTTCTAATTTCGTTAAAAGAAATAACAGGAATTAGATCCATAACCTAGTGATCTAGGAAAAGTATTTGAAACGTCAAGGAGAAAACTCTCAGGCCATTAGCGATGCTCTGCATTTAGTGGATGTTTGGGAAGGGGAAATGGATTGCCTCCTTCATGCTAAATTAGCATAGAGGGACTCGAGTGTCTTGACCTTTTCTTAAGCTTGTATACTCAAGTTTTAAAATGAATTTGCTGTTTTTACTGTGTGAAGGGGGAACAATAAATTGCTGGCTTGGGGGAGGGGGGAAGAGAATATTTATAAAAGTCAAAGTGGTGACCTGAGAGAGAGTGCGATGTGGCTGTTTGCTGCTGCTGACTTTGTCCACCTTTGGTAAGTCACGTCATGTGTTCAAGCACCTTTTTTTGTTTTCTCATTAAAAAAAAAAAAACAAAAACAAACGGAACTGTTTTGTACCTCAGTCTCATGAGATGTAGGAGTATTTTGTAGTCCTTTAGTGATGTTGAAGACAATATATCATATATAAACAAAACTACAGCTATCTCAGGTGTTAAGATTTTGTATGAAGTTTTGGTTTGAATGGCTTGTTTAATTGTTTAACGTGTTAAGGTTTTGCTTTCCTTCATATGTCAAGCCAGTGGAATTACCTACAGTGAGTACTGCTTGTCTAATCCAAACCATCTAATTGTCATTGAAGTCTGTGACTATTTTGGGGTGTAGATTGCCGTGGGCATACTGATGGAAGTTTACAAGTTGGGAAAAGCTGGTGGGCACGTAGCATCCTTCTGTGGGGGCGGAACTGTAACCTTGGCAGCAGGCTCAAAAGAGGTAGAAGAGTGAAGGTAGAGCTGTTACTTCTCTAGAGCAGCATTTTGCAATACACAAGGTCATCCGCACCTCCCAGTGTTTGCGAGCGTTTTTGCTACGTGTTAGATTTAGACCTCCCAAACCCCAGTCCCTCATGTTAACGTGGAAATCTCAATGGATTGACTTGATTTTTTTTTTTTTTTTTTTTTTTTNAGCTCTTTGCCTGCATCTTGTCTCTCTCTCCGTCCTAGAGTCTTTCTTGCCATGTAATCCCACAGTCTGGCAAGCTCCATAATAAGTGCAGATAGATGAGTATGTGTACATCTCCATTAACATGACTGTGCGGGCTAATGATGGGGACCCCCTGCTGCTCTCCGCTTGTTTTCTGTTGATTGTTATGTAATGTTCGGCAGCGGGAGGTAAATTCCTCTCCAATTTTGAGACCCGTTCCAGCACGCAAACCCCACTGTGAGAAGTCACGGTGATTGAGCTTTCGAATCAAGTCCCATGCTGATAACTATAAATCAGGCCTATTATACACTCCGACCGACAGCCGGAAACCTTCCATACTGCATGTGGCACAGCAGAGTCTTGGAGCCGCACCGGAGTTTGTTTTGTAACTGTGAGCACTTGTGTCTTTGAAAGGCTGTGATTTAAATCCGGTGGGATGTTTGTGTTCATTCAGAGAAAGGCCCAAGGTGTCTCTGGATGCTGAAGGTCAAGCTGATGCTCAGGGTGTGCCTTGGAAGACTAACTCCTGCATCACATGCTGTGCTGCTGGAGCATGGGGCTTGAAGTGAAGGAGTGCTTTGGTGGTAGAGTTTGTTCCAGCTGCTCTTCAGTCATCTTTGCCAGGCAGGACTCTGGTCTCCTGCTTGGGAAGATGCTCTGAATAAGCTGTGTTCTGCATCTTGGTGGGACTAAAGCAATATATAAGGGGTAATTTGGGCCCAGGTTGTAGGTACATGAAAGCAGGAGAGCCAGGAGCCTTCCCAAGCCCTTTTCAGCACAGGCTCTAAAAACCCTTTGCAAGTAGAGCACATCTAGAAGTTGCAATGTTACTGCTCCTTCTTCCAGTGCAATGAGTTGGGTTAGGGCTTAGGGGGCGTGGGGCAATAAGGCACAAGTTTGAAACAGTGAGGTTGAGTCATTGCAGGAATTTAGTGGGTGAAGTCTTTGGTTTTGGAGAGAGAGAACTTAGTTGTGTCTAGAGCTGTTTTCATTGATTTCAAATCTTCCATCTTCTTAGTTTTTGTTTGCATTTGTTCCTTTCAGTCTTTTTGTGAGCGTTTACTGAATAAGAACATACAAACCATTTCAGCTCAGTGTGTAGAAAAGAGGGGTTTCTGTGAGTTTCAAAACTTCTCTTGGTGTCAAACCACCTTCTGTAGGCACATGGGAAGCAGGAGAATTTCTATTGACTATGCATCACTGCTTTAAACTCCAGGAAAAAAAAAATCTTAACAGAACCTAAGCGCTTTATTTCTGCTGTTGCAGTTAGTAGCCTCAGAGCAGACAGGAGAACTCTTTGTTGTTACCAGTGCAAGGAAATCCAACATCTCATTATCTTCTCTCTGTGGCCAGTGTAAGCAGATGGATGAGCTTAATACAACTTGAGCTGTGCTTGGCTTGGTCTCTTGGTTCCTGCAATATTCTCATGCACGTAGGTACAGAGCTTCCAGGTTCAGTTCTTAATGCTGCAGCCCAGTGCGACAACTATTTTTGGCTTTGTGGAGTTTAGAGAGTTTTTTTTTTTTTTTCTGAGGAAGGACAGAACATACATTTAAAAAGGAAAGCAGTCAGGATATTTGCCCTTGGGAAGTAGTGTTTTCTAGTGTGCCATTGGCTTGGAGTTCTTGCACTTTTCTCACTTCACTGTTGTGCTGCTTAACCTTGCAAGGTTGTTGTAAAGCTTAATTAATTTATAGAGTGACTTGAAAATGTATGGCCAGATCCTCAGCTGGTGTAATCTGGCAGGACTCCATTAAACTGAGTTGACCCACGCTGATGTATATAACCTGGGAATTTGGCTTGGGAATGCTCTTACTAAGTAGTATTATGTGTGCAGGACAAGTCCTGGGTGAAGGTTACAGTCAGCTCTCTTGCAAGAAGAGCTGGCCACAAAGTAGATCCAAATAGTTGAGTGACAGGGCCCCCAGTATAAAATTTTTGTTTTATCCCTGTTTAATAGTCAAAGATCAGCAAGCATCCAGGTAGAGATATATGGTCTAGACAGCATCTGATGGGCTAGTAATGAATGGGAGCTTGAGAGAGGCTTCAGATTAGCTTCACATGCATAAATATCACATGTGGGTGACAAGGACAGTGGAGGTCACTGGATTGTATTTGTGCTCACTCATGGCCTTTATAAACTCTGTGATACTTGAGCATGTTCCCTCTGGGGTAAAAGAAAGTATGGTCAGATGCTGTTATAGTTGGAAACCTTTCCCTCATGACATGCATTTTGTAAACCTGTTGTTTGGATCACATGATGTACGAATAGGTAGTTGAAGTATTTCTGTGTTCCCGTTATTGCCTTTGTCTTTCTCTTTTCATGTTCCTTCCATCTCTTTTCCTACCTCACACTATTTTTAGTAAATTCTCACTTCTCCAAGTTACAGGGGAGAAAAGCTCTCGGATCACTGTGACTTCCTCTTTACAAATGCTAATAAACTTACTCTATAGTGCATTTTTTCAGTCTAATTGCAGGTTACACATCTAAGCCTTACTTACGAAGGCTTGTAGAATGAATATTGTAGGCTTGAGTGTATTTTAACTTCCAGTAGTATCAGCTACTGCAAACAACAGACAAGCAGTGACAAAAAGTTCAGCTATTAGCCTGAACCTGCAAAATTAGGGCTGTCCCATTCAAACAAGGCAGGCAATCTATCTTAAGTCTATTTCTTTAATTTCCAACATTCTAGTGTTGACTGTAAAGGCTGGGAGGATGTTAATAATTATTAATGATAATTAACTTGGCATCTTTGGAGTGCTGGGGGAGAGAGGCAACGGGGTTAGCAGATAGGCCCCGGGTATATTTACTCTTAGCTTTGTCCTTAGATTTGGACGTGTGGATAATTAAAACCTTTCCACTCCGACTGATCTCAAGCTTGCTTTATTTGGCTGTCGCATTGTAAGCTGGTGTCAATTAGCATTGTTTTTTTTCCATGCTGTTTATTTCAGAAGCATAAGAATAACAATAAAAGCAAGTGCTGGCCTATGAAGCATTTGAAAGTGTTGGAAAGAGCCCCAGCTGTCAGAGTCTGTTCTTCTTTGATGTTAAAAGACACGGAGAGCGTGCACGTTTGCTGTTGTCCCAGATAGGCAGCGTTCTGGGTTTGTGTTGCTGCTTCCCCAATCCTTGGATGTTGAGCATCATGTGTTTTATCTCAGGGAGCTGGGAGAATTGGCAGTGAAGGTCTGCCCAATGGAGCCCACGAGCCTCCACATGAACTAAGAAAGAGTCTCAAAGCTTTTAGAAAATTTATCAACCCTGTCCTCGACACCTGAGGCCATGGCAAGCCTTGGGGAAGAGCTACAGTAGGAAACCTTGGTTGAGATGAGGACCTCCTGCAATGAGAGGAGGGTTCCCTCCATTGGGTACGTGGCCTGGGAGGAGGCCAGGAGAGGAGTGAGCTGCTGCTCGTTCCCATCTGAGCAGGAAGGCAGGGGCTGGCAAAACGCAGCTGCCGAATTTGCCTGACCTCAACCAACCTAGGCTTGCCTGAGGCCATCTGCCTCACTGAAATATTTGCTTTCTCGGCACTCTGAAGGAGGTGCAGGAGGACAGAGGGGTAGGTAAGGAGATGGTGAAAATGGTGAACAGTTTGCATTTCTACCCAGTGGTTATTTTGAAGTTCAGCTAATTGGAAAGTGGTGGCAGTATTGCTCAAGCTCTGGTCAAGGAAGTAAAGAGGAACTGGAGGCTGAAAGGAGCCGAGTCAGCTCCAGGAGAGCAAGGAGGCTTTTGATGCCCCATCTGCATGGCAGTGAGGGGGCAGATACAGTGACCCACTGCCCCTGCTCCCATGGGCAGTCACACAGGGTGAGCAGAGCTCAGTGTCAGTGTCATAGTGCTGGGATGGCCTCAGTATTCCTCCTCTCCATCTCAGGTCTGGGTTGTGCAAAAGTTTCTCAGCGTACCCACTCTGTTCCAGCCCCTCAGGCCAGACCAAATCTGTCTGAATCTAATAGATTACCGTAGTGCTAATTGTGTTGGTGTTGGTCCTAGTTAGTGTTGGGCGCAATGTGCGTGCTGAAAAAGCTTGTACGCTACACCCTGAATTGCTCTAATAAGCCCATCCCAAATTCGTGCAGAAATAGAAATACACGGCTGTTCTGCAAGGAGGAAAATATTAGCATTATTAATAAAAAGCATTTTTTTTCGTGTTTTTTTGGAGCACATTTTGCAACAGTAGGAAGAGCAATATTTTAATGGTGGAAAACATCACTGTGCATTGATATTGAGGCTTCTCTGATTTTTTTTTTGTTTTTTTTTTTTTGTTGGG